>JBBBDQ010000654.1:4880000-5032500 GCA_037127315.1 Ascarosepion bandense
TTGCTGTCATGGTTGAAAGAGGTTTCTTCCTGTAAAATGTGCAAATAAATTTGAAAAGAAAACGAAGCAAAAAAAATTAACAATCATCTTGAGGTCATTTCCATTGATATTTTCTGCTTTTGTTATTAAAATATGTCTGTCGATTGTGTTTTAAGTTTTATCTGCTGTTCCTTTCAAATGTGTATTTATTTTGCTGTAAGGTTTTAATAAAGAATTATTGCAATATAAATCAGGGTAAAAAAATGTTCTTTTAACATATTTTTTCCTTTAAAGATGTCAGTACAAATATTGATAATTTTTTTCTTTTTTTTCACTGGGAATCAAAACTAGACCATTAAAGGCACATCTGTTAGAAAATAAAACGATGTATGATTAACTGTAAAGGCATTCATTTTTTATTTATTTATACTTCAACCTGAAATGGTCATCAACATTCAAAGAGAAAAGCCTGTTTAGGTTTTTATTTTTAGTCATAGAAAGTTTAAATAAAAAGAAGTCAATATTTTCTACAGTAGGTGTGAATATCTCTCTCTTTTTCTCCATTCCTTTTCTTTTTGCAAGTAATATGCAAGGAATTTATTAAAAAAAAAAACAAAAATGAAAATTAATATGCTATTAAATAAAGCTATATTTTTCTATAATAATTATTTCTTTGACAAGTGTACAATCAGGAGCAGCCAAATAGTAAGTAGATTCAATCCCAAAAGAATATTTTTTCACTCTTTCTCTCAAATTTTTAAAATTCCGATAGTTCAGGTCTTTAATGCTTACCTGATTTATCAAATTCAGTTAAACCTGCGCATACCATTCCCCTGCTTTATTCCCCATCCTTATTTCTCTACCTACATGCACATTTACCCACACAAAGACGTCTGCACATTTACTGCTACCTTTATTCTGTTTGTACTGAAAACCAGAATACTACCCATCATAAATGAGTGCACTATTTATATATAGGTCAACACTTCTGCCTAAGATCAAAGTGCAGTATCTGTGCAATTTGATAAAAGTTAGTGTGTTCTCAGTACTAAACGTGAAATTAGCAAGCCAAATCCAGATACCAACCTAGTTATGTGCTTTTACTTTTTGTCGTGTGTCCTTACCTGTAACTCCAAAATTATCTCTTCTTATCACTATATATGCTATGCCTCTCAAGAGAGTATGTTGAGTTGGTAGTAGTTCACTCCTAACCAGACTGACAGTCATACTAACACCTTCCACATTTTGTATTGTTATTTCTTGTTAATATATATTTGGTATATCTATCCTTGTGGACGTGTTGTTCTTTTCAGACCTGAACCTGGTCCATAGCAGTAGAGTTGGTAGTAGTTCACTCCAAATCAGACTGATAGTCATACTAACACCTTCCACATTTTGTATTGTTATTTCTTGTTAATATATATTTGGTATATCTATCCTTGTGGACGTGTTGTTCTTTTCAGACCTGAACCTGGTCCATAGCAGTAGAGTTGGTAGTAGTTCACTCCAAATCAGACTGATAGTCATACTAACACCTTCCACATTTTGTATTGTTATTTCTTGTTAATATATATTTGGTATATCTATCCTTGTGGACGTGTTGTTCTTTTCAGACCTGAACCTGGTCCATAGCAGTAGAGTTGGTAGTAGTTCACTCCAAATCAGACTGATAGTCATACTAACACCTTCCACATTTTGTATTGTTATTTCTTGTTAATATATATTTGGTATATCTATCCTTGTGGACGTGTTGTTCTTTTCAGACCTGAACCTGGTCCATAGCAGTAGAGTTGGTAGTAGTTCACTCCAAATCAGACTGATAGTCATACTAACACCTTCCACATTTTGTATTGTTATTTCTTGTTAATATATATTTGGTATATCTATCCTTGTGGACGTGTTGTTCTTTTCAGACCTGAACCTGGTCCATAGCAGTAGAGTTGGTAGTAGTTCACTCCAAATCAGACGGACAGTCATACTAACACCTTCCACATTTTGTATTGTTATTTCTTGTATTGTTATTTGTTATTTCTATCTTTGTGGTCTTGTTGTTCTTTTTGGACCTTAACCTGGTCCATAACACTTGAGAAAATTATGACTGCCTCTCTTCTCTATATAACTATGGGTTAAATAGTAAGGTAATTTGGGATCTCTAGCTTTAGATTGCAACCAATCTAAGAAAAAGAAAATTCTCAAACTGAAGGTATTATTCCATGATCTTTTCTAAGTAGATATATCAACATATAATAATGAAAAGGAAGCTATGGAGAACCATGATCACTTATATTCTAAATGGATGTAACATTACTTTCAGCTGTTTACTATTTTGGGACTGAGAGACAATATCACATATGTGTTGATAATTGTGATTTTTGCCTCCCTCCTCAAATCTATGATACACAGGGCCCCTACTCTACTACATGTCAATTATCATGAGCTGGTATTCATATGAAATACAAATTTTATTCTAACCAAATTATGTACAATAATGGATCATATGCAATATAGGCGAACAGTTCATCTAGAAAAATTGAGAATAAATACAATGTAAAGATATGTAATAATAGGGAAAGTCAATTTTGTGACTGTCATATTGCACTCAATTTTAAAGTTGCAATTTGACTTGATAAATGACAATTTTTTTTTTTTTTTTTTTTTTTTTTTTTTAGACCATTACCTTTTTTTGAGGAAAAAAGTTTAAAGATTACGTTTAGGTTCAAAATCGTAAAATTGGAATTTTATTGCAGTGATCAATAAAAGCCTTAAATCACAGCCTTATAAAATTTATAATTTAGTCAAACTTTACAAATTCTAAATGGACAAGATACATGACACCAGAACATTATTTGAAGAAACAAGTTTAAAGATTACTTTTAGATTCAAAATCCTAATATTGGAATTTTATTCCAGTGATCAATAAAAGACTTAAATGACAGCCTTATAAAATTTATTTTTTAATCAAGCTTTACAAATTGTAAATGGACAACATGCTTGACACTAGAACGTTATTACTAAATCATTGTGCCATCAAATAAGACTTTCATTTTCTTCAACGGGAAATTATACTGAACAATTTATCTATATTATATGTAATATATTATACACTGCAATGGTTTTAGTGTGATTTTTAAGAAACAATGCAAATTTAAAACATTTTGTCCAATAATTTGTTCCCATCAGTATAATGGTGTGTTATATTCTTTTATCTATTATTTGTTTTTATTAATTATGATCTGACAAATCTTATTCAATCAGTAGCTTTTTTGTAATTTTTTACAACTTTTTTTTTTTTTTCTTTCTACAAAGAAAAAATTGCATGTTTAGCTTATGGTGAATCATAATTAGAATTCTGGTCTGAATATATTTACTATTCAATTTATTTAATACAAAAGATATTAACTTTAGTTGAATTTTTTTTTTTAAATGGTAAAATTTTAAAGTTAGTTTGTAAGGAAAAATCAGTGAAAATTAGGTATTCTGTACATTTATTTCAGATAATTTTTAAAACTAAATGCACAAAAATTGGTAAAAGCTATGAATCTAATTTTTGGTGTCAGTATCACATCAAACCCAACATTTGATAATGAGTTCAGTGTTGAATTTTATTTTTTTTTTAAAAGGTGGTGGAGAAAAAAAATCAACTTCTGCCCTAATGTCATTTCATCTTTAAGTCAACATTGTTTTGCAACAATTTTTGAGTTTTGTTTAATGGCATATCAACCTCTGTGGGTCATTTAATGCCAAAAAGGTTGGGTTTTTAGAGGTATTTTTTTTTATATTCAATTATAGTGAGAAGGTTGATTTAATCAGATTTTGATGAAAAAATTTTTATTTTTATTGTTTTTTGTATTTTAGAAAACTGAAGATATCTTCTAGTTTTGTATTCAAAAATCTAATGTTGGTAATAATTTTTTTCTTTCAAAAATGTATTATGGCAATAAAATTTTTTTCCTTCAAAAATGTATATTTTTTTATAATATCTATTTTCATGTATATATTTCTATAAAAGTCTATTTTTGTACTTTCATAGTGTTTTGACCCCAGTTTGGGGATAAACTATATGCTCATAGCTGAGACCCTAACAGGTGCTACCACTCTGGGCCAGGGTGGACCTAGTTACAACAGCAATTAAGAGGTGGTTCCATGCTTCTCACAACCTCCCAATCAGAGGCCTTGCTGCTGGATGCAGTTTAGGGTCATACCCAGGACCGACAATTGTATCACGTATGGCACTTAACTGACTGACTTAGTTTAATCTGTCACATATCAATGTGAACAGAAAAAAGCAAATGTTGATAAGATAGTGATGGTCACAAAGCACTGTCGAGGACCTCTGATCAGGCTTAACCCCCCCCCCCAATCCCAGTCAGTGGGTTCGAAGGTAGCACGTACCAGCCCTATATACACCACACACACATACCTGGATTGAAAATTATGAATAAGCTGTCCAAAATTCATGAATGTTTTTTTTTCCATTTTATTCATATACTAGCAGTTTAGCCCGCTTTCACTCGGGTAGTTTAAGGAATAATAAGAATAAAAAACATATGATGAATTTACATAGCAAATACTTACACAACGTCCACCCTCGTCACTTTTATAGATATAGATAACAGTGTAGAATGTCTCTTCTAGATTAGGGTGGGTGGGGGAGGGGCAACATATATAGATATAGATAATATAAAGTGGGGTGATCAATTCTATATTATAATCAATACATAAACTGATCCCTGACTTTGTGGGGTGATAATATATATTTTTCTACCCCTAATTTTGGCTTTCTGAAAAATTTCAAGGTATCGTTAGCATTCTAAAATTTTGATCTACATCTGAGTGCAACTCCTGTCGAGCTAGACTGCAAAATGCAGATGCTAATTCAAATCTATCTATCTATCTATCTATCAAATAATTACTTACACAAAGTCCACCTTCGTCACTTTTATAGATATAGATTTTTCGTTGTGTCAGTCATTATCAAAAACTAGGTGTTGTCAATATGTTCGAAAAGATATTTTTTGACTAAATCTTTTTAGATATTTCAAAAACAGATATGCACTAAAAATATCAGGACATTACAAAAATTTATGTCCAATGAAGGAGGACTGAGAAATTCTTAGTGTAATCAAGAAAGAAGTAAAAAAGAACTTATATTGTAATAATTAATATCTTTATTACTGCAAATTTTATTTTGATGTATTAACATGTAACTCGTGTATATATATATATATATATATATATATATATATATATATATATATAAGCATGCAGTGTGGGTATAGAAGAATCCAAAGGAGTATCCTGTACATACAGTGGTAGGATAACTCTCTAAGAGAGCTCTAAATATACATGTATATAAATACATATAGAGCAAATATAAGAAAAATTAAGGCAGACACGTTATTTCATTAAATAATGTGTCTGCCTTAATTTTTCTTATATATAAGGCAATCTGTGTGTGGTTGTAATCTATGCACACCTACATTTCTTAAGCTATGCCATTCAAACTTTCTAGGGACACATATCTGCAGGGAAGCCAGGTCAACACATACATTTTGAGTTTAAGTTCAGCAATTTTCCCTTTCGCACTTTTTGGATAGTGAAAGCCGATTGTATACATTTGCTCCATAAAACATTTAAGATCTAAGATGATTGCTAAATTACGTCACAGAAATCACGTAAAAAAATTTGCCTTTATATTTAATTTTTATTTGGGCGTTTTAAAACTTTATTTGGTCAACAAAAAAAAAATGTGAATATTTTTCCCTGTAATTTTGAAACAAAAGAAATATTTTAAAAAAAAAGATGTTTTTTTAAACAAAAACAAAATATGTAAAAAAAAAAAAAAGTAAAGGCTAAAATGCCAACCAACCTTGCAATTTGAGTTTCCACCATAAGATCATGGTCGAAACCCAAATTGCGAGGTTGGTTGGGATTTTAGTCTTTATATATATATATATATATATATATAAACAACCTTTAAGTCAGTGGCAAATGATTGAATGACCAGATAGGTCTTTTGTTCATCTTTAGCCGAAATATTGATATAAAATAAAAGTTTGTTTAAAGAGCAACAAAAGTTCTTTGCTACAGAAATTTGTGTATTTTTCTTGTGAAAACTTAAATATAAAATGTCTGAGAACTTTCAGCTTTCATTTGCCATTTTGATATCTTTTTTGTCATTAGTCATTTTTTTCAAATGTATTTTTATGAAATGTATTTATGAAATGTATTTATGAAATGTTTCTAAATTCTAATAAAGATAACAAACAAAAAAATTCTTAAAGAATTTTTTGGGATTTAACTAATCTTAGATAAATAAAAATTTGCTATCAAATACCCCCCCTCTCTCTCTCTCTCTCTCTCTCTCTCTCTCCCCATATATATATATATATATATATATATGAAATAAAAACAAGAACCATTAGTGTAACCAACCAACAGAGAACTTGCCTGAACCTTAAACAGATAGTTACAAATAAAAACGACAATACTGAAAAGAAGCAAAAAAATCTCACTATGTGCCTGAGCATGCATCTGCAACAGGGATACTCAGATATGAGAATCCAGTAGTTACATTAAATAAATGATCAATTTATGTATGAGATGTTACAATTGATTAATCTTTTTATACTATGCCAAGCGGAATTTAGTTACAGTGAGCCTATATTCAATGTCAGTTAAGTGCCATATATCATACATGCTTAGGCGAACATGTCTCAAAAGAGGCATAACTGACTGGGCAGAAGATTATCCCGCGGTAGACTGGTTGCTAGCCAAGGCTATAGAACTCAATCTATCCTGTTATTTAACCCATAACTGGAAGTAATAGACAGATTAATACCTTTCCTAAAGGTATTTGTGTGTAAGTGAATGCAAGGAGTTCAACTGGAATTCAATCTCGGCTTCCCGATTTCTCATTCCAAGCCAATATCAACTGCACCACCCACGCGCATATGGCTTTATTTAATCTGTATCTTAAAATAATTTCATCTCTATTAACGAACAGTAAAGAAACCATCCTTAATTTTGACTTTTAATAAAATTAATGTTGGGGATTTCTCAAAAATCTCATTTTTGTTTATAATACCATCTATAAATGTTAACTTCTAAAGCAAAATTAATTTTTTCATTTCTTTTTCTCTTTCAGGTAAGTGAAATTTGATGCTGCAGAACAATGTCTGTTTTGGTTCGTATGAGCTTCCATATCTTTCATTGTCAAACCAGTTTTTATCATCTTTTGTGATTACAGGTTGGATTTATCACTTTTTATTTATTTATTTACTAGTCTAATAAGAGAACAGAATATATGAATTTTTATATTAAAACAACATAGGAAAATGAATAACAAAGTGGAAAAAATTCCGTGTAACATTTCATCCTCTAGAAGGACTTCATCAGATTAAAGTAATGTTTGTTGGTGGAATTGGGGATGTCTGGGAGAGGCAAACATAAAAATGCAAGCAGCAATTATAATCATGGTCTGACAGGAAGCCCTGAAGATGTTCAGACATTGAAATTTTTCATTACAATTGTTTTTCATGCTTTTATTTATTTTTATTTTTTTAACTAGTTTACCCATGTTTCAAAATGCCTGTTTTTACTATTTCACATATAAGTCTTTATATATATATTTTTTCCTCCAATTCTTTTTCTGCTTCTATGGGCCTTGTTCCTTCAGGACTTAGGTGATCATAGCCTTCCATGTCTTCCTACCCCTGGTGGTTCTTAGCACACTTTCTACTGTAACACTATGCAATCCTCGTTCTGTCATCCACCTGCTCAGGCCCTTCAAATATCTTATTCACTGCTTTCCTCAATAATATTTGGTAACTGAAGTGAGGGGTCAATTAATTACTTATTGACAATAGAAAACTGATCCCCCACTTTATACCTGTTTCTGTCAGAAATTCCTGCGTATTTTGTTGTATCTTTATTATTTCACAATTGAGTCTTTAAATATATATATTTTTCCAATTATTATATTTAGAACAAGTAGTCATCCTGGTGGGAGGGAGTTATTTTATTACCTAATAATTCTAAATATCTCATCGCAATCCAGTGCTCTTTTCTCTGTTTCTAACAAAATTGTTCCGCTAATCTGCACCTTGCTTAGTTCTGATCCAAGTGTTGTATTTTCCATTCTCTATTAAATCAGTCAGTTAAGTGCCATATGTGATACACGCTTGGACGATCATGTCTTGAAAGAGACATGACTGACTGGGCAGAAGATTTTCTCGCAGTAGGTTGCCATTGCTTTCTGCTGCTGATAAAGAAACCATTTACTCCCACCTTGATAAGAAATCTGCTGACACTGGCAAAGCAAACTTCACTGCTGATCTTGAAAAGGACCTCCAATCTATGGTGGACTGGGGTAAGAAATGGCTCATAAACTTAAATGTTTCCAAAATTAAGCTGTTATTCTTTAACCACCATAGACAACTGCTCCAAACCCTAGTCTCCCTGAAAACACTGCGCCTCTTCAGCCTAAATCTGTCAGCGGACCTCAAGTGGAACGACTACTTTGAATCCATAGCTAAATCTGCTGCTCAGAAGGTTGGTTCCTTTTGTAAGGCCAGGAAGTTTTTCTCATCTAAATCCATCTTGCACATATATAAATCTACCATCTGTCCATTCACTGATTACTGCTGTCACATCTGGTCGGGTGTCCCTGCTATTCATCTTGGGCTTCTTGACAAAATCCAATGAAGAATCTGTAATGTAATTGATTCTAACCTGGTAGCTCAACTACAGTCACTTTCTCACCGACATAATGTAGCTTCCCTCTGTCTCTTCTACAAATACTTTCACGGCTTCTGCTCTGATGAGCTTAGCTTCCTAGTGCCCCCTTTGCATGAATCTAGTCGAGCTACTAGACTAACGGCTTGGTTCCACCCTTTTACAGTGAAACCAATCAAATATAACTGCAAATTCTACTCGAGCAGCTTCTTTGCTTGCACTTCGCTCCTGTGGAATTCCCTTCCATATATTTGCTTACCAGACAGCTACAATCTCCAAGAATTTAAATGCAAAGTCAATTGCCATCTCTTATCTCTTTGACTCATATCCTTTCCCTGACAACCCTTCTCTCATGTTCTTCTTCCTTTCCATTCCACTCTCATGCAGCTCTCTTCACACCTGTATTCTTATCCTGTTTTTACTCATTCTCTAACTCCCCTGTAATTTGTTCCTCTTTCTCAAGACTCACCTCTTATGTAACCCCCTATGCATCAGTGGCTGTTCTACCTTGCTTGGGGTGAAATGATTAGAAAAAAATATATCATTCTCATTTCATGTGTGACAGCAGTGGTGAACAAATAACTTAGAGAGTTCTGTTAAAGGGAGATAACTACATGGCTATTAGAAGTGGCATTGCACATGGAATGAGAATGATATATCCTAGGGATTGTAATAAAGGGTTTGGTTCAAAATTCTTAGCACCTGAAGAAGGCCGGAGCATGCAATGACCGAAACATCCTAATAATGGCAAAGAAGATGGGGATAATAGTCTGAACAATGTAAATAGTGTAAATGCTTCCTCATCTCAGAAGTATCGACAAACATTTCACTTAAAGTTTATATTTTACTGATTTCAGATGAAAACTTGGAAATTTTACAAAATATTTCTGCGGAACTTTGCACTTTCACCTCTCAATTCTATAAACATTCCCAAAGTCTTTGCCACTGTCATCACAACGATACTGCCACCTGGCATTGCTGTGGAAATAAATAAATAAAAAATGACCAAACAAATACAGTAGCTCAGTACTGATTGTGGGGCAATTGCTTTTTGTTGATTTATTAATTTGGTGACAGTAATTGTGAGTTCAATCCTTGTGCTGGGTGATGCATACTTAGACTTAGTGAAAACAAGGTGTTCCCTAGACACGACCAACATAGTGAGGACCATCTGTAATGTAGATTAAATAAAAGGTTTTTCTAGTCCACAAACTCCTGAAGGAGGCTAAAGGGAACAACAGCCGAAACATTCTGATGATAACAAAAAAGATGAGTTGTTCAAATGTAAATAATATAGTAATTATGTGAACTTTTTGTTGCTATATTTCAGTCTTTTCCCCATTTTTTTTCTTTATTCTTTTTAACAAAAGGACCAGAATAGGAAAAACAGTTCAAGGTTGATGGCTACGGAATAAGGTTTTTATATGCCTGTAAAAGAAAAAAAATCAGTACAGATTTTTGAAGTCATGTACGAGAGATAATGACTGACCATATTGCTTGAGTGGGTTTTTCTTTTCTTTTTGTTTTTTTATCTCAATGTTTTTCCCATTTTTGATGATGAAAATGTAAAAAAAAAAACAAAATGTGAAATGGTGGCCAATTTTCTTATCAGATCTGACTATTATACTAATTAAAATATTTCATCAACAAAAATCTTCACTTTATACACGGAATGATTTCAAATACTTCCCTTGCTAAATATCGTATATACTTGTATATAAGCTGGCTTCATGAATAAGGTGACTCCTGAATTTTTGTGTGAAAAAACTGTTTTTTTTTTCCCCCATTTAGCTTGTGTATAAAATGACCCCAGCTTCTGAGCAATACTAGTGGGCCTACCATAGTCCAATGTTGCAGTACTGGCCATCATTCTGGGCATCAAAGCTATTCTCAAATTGTGAGGAAAAACGCTTACCATAAAATAACTATGAAGCTACCATAACTTTGTTTTCATTGATAACTGAATTTTGAACCTCTTCAAAAAATTACCTGTTTATAATGTAATTCCCTGCTTTTTTTGCTTTTTTTTTTTTTTTTATAAAAAGTTTGGTTATAAATATGCAGTAAAGAGATTTGTCTCTTACTATTTTTTCAAAACCTTTAGATATAAATTTTACATGTGTTGAAAAGAAAATCTTCAGTTATACATATTCAATAACAGCAACAAGGATAATAATTGTAGATATTTTTGGTCTGAAATACTGATTCAAGTTGATAAGCGCCAAGGATTGGACACGATAATCTTAGTAAGGCAAGTGTAACAGTCATGCATGTGTACGGAATAGTATTAATAGCATAGAGTGAGGAATTAGGCACTGATATGACATTGTAACTTTGGGTAGATAAGCGTAAGGGTCATATTAGGTAAGACAATTAAAGATGGACTGCCATATTTTAGATTTCTTTCTCTCTTTTCTTTATTTTTTTTGTTTTTATTCTTTCGTTCTTCTCTCACTTTCTTTCTTTTGTTTCTCTCTCACTTTCTTTCCTTTGTTTCTCTCTCTCTTTCGTTCTTTTGTTTCTCTCTCTCTTTCGTTCTTTTGTTTCTCTCTCTCTTTCGTTCTTTTGTTGCTCTCTTTCTCTTTCTTTTGTTGTCTCTCTCTCTCTCTCTCTCTCTCTCTCTCTTTTGTTGCTTTCTATCTCTCTTTTGGCACTCTCTTTATTTCCATTTCTTTATCTTTCTCACTATCTCTGTTTACATCTAAGTAAATCCATATCTATTTCTTTATGTTCATATCTAGCTATCTACTTACCTATCTATATAGTTTGGTTTGTGTGTGTATGCATATAAAAACATACGCACACACACACATTTTTTTTAATCGTTTCACCTTAAGCAAAGAAGTACCACCACTGATGCACAGGGGGCTACATAAAAAAAGAGTGAAAGTTTAAGCAGGAGAAAAGCAAAGAGAAAGCAGAACCATTTGCAGTGGGTGTCAGAGAAAGGGCAAGAGAAGGATGGGAATACTAGTATGAAGACAGTTGCGAGAGTGGAGTGAGAAAGGAAAAGAACAAGATACACAGTGTGATGGAGGAAAGGATGAGAGGAGGACTGGAGTCAAATAGATAAGAGATGGCAACTGACATTGCATTTAAATTCTTGGAGATTGTAGCCATCAGGGAAGCAAGTATACGGAAGGGAGGTCCACAAGCAGGAAGTGAGAGAAAAGAAGCTGATGGAGCAGAAGTGATGGCTGCATTTGGTTGATTTAATTGTAAAAGGGTGGGACCTTGTTTCCAGTCTAGTTGCTCGAGTAAACTCTTGTGGAGGGTGCACCAGTGAGCTAAGCTCGTCAGAATAGAAACCATGAAAACATTTGTAGACAAGACAGGGAAGCCACATTGGAGCTTATCAAGAACCCTGAGATGAATAGCAAGGGCACCTAACCAGACATGACAACAGTATTGAATGCATGAATGGATGGTTGATTTGTGTGTGTGTGTATATATATATATATATATATATATATATATATATATGCTTATTGGAAATATTAAATTCATTAGCTTGAAATTAAAATCAAGGCTTCAGTAATTTTTCATATTTAAAAATTCATTTTAAATCTTACTGTGGAGGTCTCTCTCTCTCTCTTATATTATATATATATAATAACACGCATAATTGTATGAACTTCCTTTTTTTTTTTGGTTTTTCAATCAGTCCATTTCTTTTTTTCTTGTGTTTCCTTGGAGTGAAGTAAATTTGTTTTCAAAAGTAGAAAACAAATGTACTTTTTCTTCTTCCATGTTCCTTGTCCTTTCAGGACATAGGCGATCATGGCCTTCCACATCTCCCTATCGTTGGTGGCCTTAGCACGCTTTCTCCTGTTAGGTCTCGCAGCTTTCCCCATTCTGTCATTCACCTGCTCAGGCCCTTCAAATATGTTATCCGCTGCTAGAAGGAAGAAGAGACAGGGGAAAGCAGCAGATATTATATTTGAAAGACCTGATCAAATGGATGACAGAGCATGGTGCAACAGGAGAAGGCGTACTAAGAGCCACCAGGGATATTTTTTTATTTTTTTTTTTTAATCATTTCACCCCAAGCAAGGCATTTCACTGTCACTGTTGTGCAGGGGGTTACATGGGGGAAAGTGATGAGAAAGAATAGTTAGGGAGTTACATAGGGGAAAGTGATGAGAAAGAATGGTTAGAAGGTTACATGGGGACGTGGAAAGCCATGATCACCTACGTCCTGAAGGAACAGGGCACATAGAAGAAGAAGAAGAATCAAATATTAAAGGTCCATAGTTTCAATGAATTGTCAAGAAGAGAAAATGCTCATATTAAATTATCGGACACTAAGGAATTTTCAAAAATGCTTAAAACAAATTGAGAGAATTCGTTTCACACATAAGTTATATGGTTGTATTCGATATGAATAAAAAGATATACTTAGCTTCGGAGTTGAACAGAGTTCTTTGAAATTCCCCTGTTCTCATTAGAAGCTGATAATGTATCAGCATGTAATTTGATACCGGCGTTATTCAGACACTTTGGACTCTGCCTTTCCTTCCTTCCTCTCCTTCATTCAATTTTCTCTGCCTATTTATATCAAAAAATGATTTGATATAAAATATACCAGAGTATTCATTCTTTGGGGACGGGGGCTTACATTGAATCCATAACTCCATCTACTGCTAGGAAGTTTGGGTCACTGCCGGGCCAGGAAGTTTTTCTTGTCAGAATCGATTTTGCACATTTATAAATCTACCATTTGTGTGTGCATTGAATACTGTTGCCATATCTGGTCGGGTATTTCTGCTATTCATCTTGATGTTCTTAACAAAATGCAAAAAAAGGATCTGTATTATAATCAATTCTGTCTTGGCAGCCTGTCTCACCAATGTGATGTGGCTTCCCTTTGTCTTTTCTACAAGTATTTTCATGGCAACTGCTTGAGTTTTTTTCCCCTGGTACCTCAACCACATGTATTTACTCCTGCTACTAGATTGGCAAATGTTAATTGTTAAATGTAACTCTCTTCTACTCTAACAGTTTCTTTTTTCGCACTTCTTGTTTGTGGAACTCTCTTCCATGAGAGCTAAAATTTCCAAAAGTTTAAATGCAGTGACAATTGTCCTTGTCTATCTATTTGATTCCCATCCATCTCTTTTCCTTTCTTCAAAATTCCTTGTCCCTTTTTTATTCTCTCACTGTAGCCCCTTGCACACCAGTAGCATTTCTGCCTTGCTTGGGATGAAATGATTATGAAAAAAAATTTGATTGATTTTTCTTTTTACTGTTCATCAAATTTTCTTGGGATATTTAAATTCAAATCATACTTCAGATTGAACAAACATGTTGGCGGGCAACTGAAGACATGGGCGATGACTATCAAGGATGACCTAGCGGCATTATTGGGCCCATAAGTAGTTGGTCTTCGACAATTGAACCACAATTGGCACGCCATTTCCTGTGACCTGGCTCAGGATCAGCAAATGTGGACTGCAATGGTTTGAGATGTGGTTCACGCTCAGGAGGAAGCTGGCTCAACCCAACCAGGGTGAATGCCGAAACAAGTACAACTAATGCCAGAGAAATATTAGAGAAATAAATTTTTATGCAAGAAAAATCCTTTGGTTTTTCCTCTTAACATTGCATTTGTTCCATAAGTCGTTAGTCGTTACTCCAAAACTTTTAAAGTACTTGTAATTCCTAGTTGGCAATTTTTGCTCCTTTCCACAACTCTTTCTCAGTAAGAATGTGTAGCACACAGCGTGGTGCAGCTGTAGCTCGGATGTTTTAGAAGGCAGATGCCACAAGACCATCCATTTTTGAAAATCTGAGGATGACTAACTCCAGGCAAATAATGACACAAATATCTAAACTTATTTATAAATGGAACTTTGTCGGTGTGTGTGTGTGTGTGTATATGTGTCTGTGTGTGTCTGTTACCTATAGACTCTGAAATGGCTGAACCGATTTTCTTGAAAATGTACACAGTTTTACTATAAGCGTCTGCGAGTGTTCTTAGCTAGGTTTTGTGTCAAGGTACCCCCAATAAATATTGAAAATCGAAAAAATCGGGTTATAGAAGGAGTGGTCCGATTTTAATCAAATTTGCTACACTCATAGACAAAGACATAAGAAATGTTATTCAGAAGTTTCAAGGTTGCAGTTCTTACAATAGTGCAGAAAATGGATTATATATATATAAAAGGCAAGATGTTTGTGTGTGTGTCTGTTTATCTGCCTGCATGTCTGTATTTTTTTCAGCCCTTTTATTTTAGTTTTTGCTTTTTGGCTCTAAGTAGGTATAATTGTAGTTCTTAGTCTCAGCCATGATACCAATTACTCAGAGGACTTATTTAGTCTTCAAAATTCAGTTTACAATGAAAAAAACTTATTTGATATCGATACCAGGAAATCAAAATTTGACTTACATCCATTCATTTTTCTTTCAGTCTACGGTTTCGCTTTAACTGGAAACAACTATTGCTTTTTAATCTTTCGTGCCAACGTCCTAAGAGTCTGAGCTCCAGGACCATGGATTAGTTTTAAAGCTTTCATTACACCCGAGCTACGCCGGCTATACTGCTAGTTTTAACAATAAAACTTTGTTTTTATTAAATTTGCATTTTTTTTTTAATCATGTATGCCCATCTTTTAACAAATGTTTAGAGGCCCGAGAAATAGTTTCTAGTTAGATTTTGAACAAAAGTTTTCATTGTAATGATTTAAATGCATTAACAAAGGAGGTGATTATGCCGGAAAAGGTATATAAAATAAATTCTTTTATTCATCATTAGGCTTTGACCTTGTTGATGGATTGTGTGTTTAATAACAATCTTTCGGTATCCTAACTCATGTTTGTTAAGGAAGTCTTCTCTCTCCATCACCCACCTGTATCCAAAAGGAATATGTAATTGTGGTTAATGGGGTGGGAATGAATACCTACATTAAATTGTATTTTTCATTTAAAAGGAGAAAGGAAAGAATGAAGGTGAGTTAAATATTTTTTATTGTTAAAAGATTTTATCTAGCAGGCTAGGTACATTGATAAAAGTAAGTACTTTTTTCACTTAGTTATGGGCTCATTGTTTATTTAATGTATATATACACACACAGTATCAATATATGTTTTTATTTAACTTTATGTCTTCATTCGTGTTACATATTGGTGAGTTTATGCACATATAATATTGATGTCAAAACGGACAAAACATGCCACACATTTTTTTGTGATTAATTTTACTTATATATATATTTCATTTGAAAATGAGTTATTCCTTTGTAAACTGGTTAACACCAAAAGGTAGACATCTGGGTAGCGTAATAACTCATTTACAAATGTAAAATATTCATAAGTTTTACAATATAGGTGTATTGAACACTTTTTAATACAATTGTGTACTAGTCTAATTTATTTATGACCAAAAAGTAAGTAATTAAATAATTATATATATATATATATATATATATATATATATACAAATGAATAAGGAACGAAGAAAATGTAACGTTCAAATCATTAATTTAAAACAGTGCTCAATATAAAAATAGAGCAATGAATATTTATTATTAATTATTACTTTAGGACATGTACAAACTACATTGCTATCATTATTAACTACCTAATGAGACACTGTTCTTTCAATGTCAAAACAAAATTTACAATTTTGTAGTAGTATGTACATGTTCTAAAGTATAATAAATATATATATATATATATATATATATCAAATTGTAAGAACATAAAAAAATATTCCTTCCCTGTCATATCTAATAGAATGCACACATGTTTTTAAAGTTTTATCTTTATAGATGTTTGTATTGTAAAAGAGTTACAATTCCTAGTAAATACTTAAGACTCGCCACCACCACCCCACAATGTTTGTGCGCACAAAAATACTTATAAAAATGAGAAAGAGCAAAATGTGGAAACAAGTATTTTTCTCCAGGTAGTATTTACTTTATTTTGACTGTTGTCCTCATTTTTATTGCCGTATTCATGACGTTTCAGCTGCTGTATGCCTCAGCCTTCTTCATGTGATTGGAATTTCGAACTGAACACTTTAATTCGATCATTTGGATATATCACATGGCTCAGTGGATATAGGCGTTGGTTAGATCCAGTGACTTGACCGAAAGAGTTGTGAGTTCAAAACCTAGCTATAGCAGTGGTGAACTTAAAAAGTTGAGTTAAAGGGCAATAACTGTAAAATCCAGAAGTGGCATGGCTCATGAAATGAGAACAATCTATCCCAGTGATCAAAATTGTTTGGCTCAAAATTCCAATCACCTAAAGAAAGCTGGAGAGTACAACAGCCAAAACATCATAAATATGAATATGCCAATAAAGATGAGAACAGTAGTTCGAACATTGTAAACGTAAAACGAGTATCATTTGTTATATGGTTGCTATGTAGTGTTGGAGACAGTAAGATTGAGTAAAATTGTGAGTTTAGAATAAAATATACATCAGAATCTAGGAGAAGGATGAGATAAAGAAGAAGCAAAATGTCTACAGTCTTTCTCTTCTTTTTTTCTTTCTTTTTTTACAGATCTGTGTAATGAGTATAAATATAATTTAGTTAGAAAAACACAAGAAGTGTTCGGTGTTTTCCTACCTCAAATTTTTGTTGAGTGCTAAAAGATAAATAGATAAATATTACTATTATGGTCTGAATAGGAAAAAAGAGGTTAAATTTTTGCTAACACACATGTTAGCGACCTGTCCATGTGAACTGCTTGTCTGATAGAATATTGTATATAGGTGAGAAAAATAAGGTTGATTCTCATTGATTTAGAATGAATTAATGAATATTATAATTATTTTTTATGCTATAATTAATTTTTATTTATTTTTTATGGACACAACAAAGTGAGAATATAATTAATTTTTCATTTATGTATTTCTTTATGGATGCAATAGTATATACAACAAAACTCAAAGAAAGTGTGTTGTTATATACACACACAAAAAATCTCAATATATTTTGTTTGTTTTATGTACATAAATCTCTTTTTATAAACATTCAGCATCAATTAAAAAAAAAAGTTTTTTTCATTTTTTTGGTGGGTGTGGATTTTTCTCTCTCTTTTCTGTTTGAATTTTTCTCTTTTTTTTTTCTGTTTGAATTTTTCTCTTTTTTTCTCTTTTTTTTTTTTTTCCTGTTTGGATTTTTGTCTCTCTTTTTTTTTTCTGTTTGAATTTTGGTCTCTCTTTTTTTTTTCTGTTTGAATTTTGGTCTCTCTTTTTTTTTTTCTGTTTGAATTTTGGTCTCTCTTTTTTTACTGTTTGAATTTTGGTCTCTCTTTTTTTTCTGTTTGAATTTTGGTCTCTCTTTTTTTTCTGTTTGAATTTTGGTCTCTCCTTTTTTTTCTGTTTGAATTTTTCTCTTTTTTTCTCTTTTGGATTTTTGTCTCTCTTTTTTTTTTCTGTTTGAATTTTGGTCTCTCTTTTTTTTTTCTGTTTGAATTTTGGTCTCTCTTTTTTTTTTTCTGTTTGAATTTTGGTCTCTCTTTTTTTTTCTGTTTGAATTTTGGTCTCTCCTTTTTTTTCTGTTTGAATTTTGGTCTCTTTTTTTTAATTTTTTTTTCTGTTTGAATTTTTGTCTCTCTTTATCTGACAGATTCTTTGCATACTTTCAATACTTTGTTTTATTTTTTAAATTATGAAAATTTCATTGTTCTCTTTCCGATATACCATACATATATTCTTTTTTTTTTCTCTTTTGTTTTTGTTATACATTCATACACTCATTTCAGACATTCACACAAATTATTGTTCTTAGCTTAAATGTATTTTATTATGTATTCTCATTTGATCTTACAAGTACACACACACACACACACACACACACACATTAATAAAGGAAACTAACAGGTTTAAGTAAACTGGTTTGTATAAATATAGCTGGCGAGAATGCACTTAATTTTTACTCATATAAAAACAAATAAAAATAAAGGCATGAAAAAGAAGCCTGTGAAAGCAAACTAATTCTTCATTATATCTTTGCCGCTAAATCAATGTTAGACGAAAGAGACCATCCCCCTCCTCAACTTTCAACGTATCACTTAGCAATCTCAGTAATATTAACATTACAGAAGGAGAATTCTCTAGATTTATCAAAGGCCTTGACCCTAAGAAAGCCACTGGATCAGACAAAATTCCAGAATTATCACCGGTCCTAGCGAAGTTATTCAACCACTGCATGAAGGTGAAATCCTCCCCAGAGCCTGTGGAAGGTGCCAAGTGTATACCCAGTTTTCAAGAACACAGGCATGCGATCTTCCCTCTTCCACTACAAACCTATCATTCTCTTCCGTAAGCCTTTTGAGGCCGTAACCAATAAGTATGTCATTGAGAACTTAGAAAAGATCAACTTCAGTGACAAACAGTATGGGTTTTGATCAGCCAAGTACCATTACCCACAGAATCAGTTAGGCTCTTGATGAATAGACACACCTTGTGGACAATAGCATTAGATATCTCAAAAGCCTTCAACAAACTGTTGCACAACGACTTACTACACAAGCTTTCCAGTTATGGCATTACTGGAAGGGTCTTCTCGATCATAAAATCCTTCCTAACAGGTAAGTCCTTGAAAGTACCATGTTTGACAGCATATAAGGTGCCCTTTTTTTTTTAACTAAAAATATATTTTAAAATTCCCCTGCATCTTATATACTATATGTAGGTTTAAAATATGCAATAGTCGGCTGAAATTAACTACCTGGCATCTTTTATGAGCTTAGACTTTAGTGTAACCTTTTGATATAATAAAGTTTTTATAGGCTCATGTCCGTTCTCCTATTATTTTTCATTTATTTGTAATAATGGCTTGTTTAACCAAAACCATACCTCATAAATATAGCCTAGGCTGTACCATTTAATAATTTTACTAATTTTTTCTTGATTCACCCTGCTGAAATTGAGGTGTGTCTTATAAACCATCAAATATATTAGTTATTACTAGCCAGTTCTCCGGAGCTCTAGCAATTAATGCAGGTGTTCCGCAGGTGTCACTCCTTGGGCCAACCCTCTTTTTGATTTACATGAAGTATCTGCTTAGAAATATACTCCAGATGATTTTTTAAATACCAATGCTGATGACGATACAGAGGAGCCTCTCTAAAACATGATGGTCAAAGATTGGTGACAGGTCTCTGTTCCAATCTATCTAAATCTAAACTTATTTATAAATGGAACTTTGTCTGGGTGTGTCTGTGTGTGTGTATCCATTACCTATAGACTCTGAAATGGCTGAACCGATTTTCTTTAAATTTTACACAGTTGTACCATAAGCATCTGCGAGTGTTCTTAGCTAGGTTTTGTGTCGAGGTACCCCCGAAAAATATGGAAAATCGATTATCGAAAAAATCGGGTTATCGAAGGAGCGGTCCGATTTCAATGAAATTTGATACACTAATAGACGAAGACATAAGAAACGATATTCAGAAGTTTCAAGGTTGCAGTTCTTACAATAGTGCAGAAAATAGATTATATATATATATATATATATATATTAAAATTGATACCAGGAAATCAAAATTTGACTTAGATGCATTCATTTTTCTTTCAGTCTATGGTTTTGCTTTAACTGGAAACAACTGTTGCTTTTTAGTCTTTTGTGCCAACGTCCAAAGAGTCTGAGCTCCAGGACCATGGATTAGTTTTAAAGCATTCATTACACCCGAGCAGTGCTGGGCTATACTGCTAGTATATATATATATATATATATATATATATATATATATATATATATATATATATATATATATATATATATATACACACACACTAGGTGCGATTGTCGTAATTATTTTATTATTTCAAATATTCTTTAGGATTAGTCTGAGCTCCAGGACCATGGATTAGTTTTAAAGCTTTCATTACACCCGAGCAACCCCGGGCTATACTGCTAGTCTTACATAAACTACCAAAAAAAAAAACTAACTGGTTACATTCAATGCCTAAAAGACCAAGCTCATTAAAATTCATCATTGCCAATTTGACTCCAAACTACAGTCAATCGGGATGGATGGATGGATGGATGTATGGATGTCTTCTCAAGAAAGAACTGTGCTTTGAAATACTATTGGGCCACAAACTCGCACCAACCTCAACTGGAATTCGTACGTACAATTTATTGCTACAGAGGTAGATAAAATGGTTGGCTTCCTGTACCACTCCAATAAGTACCTGTCTCTTCCTGCTATCCTCTACCTTTGCCAGAGCCTGATCAGGCCAAAAATAGAGTACTGTTGTCATATTTAGGCAGGAGCTGCCCAGACCTTACTCTCCAACCTTGATAAGAGTCCAAAAGTATCTCTGAGCCCTTGTGCGTGATAAATAATTCTCCACTCTCCAACCTTTCTCCCACAGGTGGGATACGGCATGTCTCTTGCTGCTCTACTGCTTCTTCCACAGAAAGTGCTCGGATGAACTACACTCTCTGGTCCTGTAAAGTCAAATCTTCGGGGCAAGAACACGCCATGCCACTTACATAGTATCAAACCATCCACATTTTCTACATATTCCATCGATGAGAAGTAAGTTCCACTTGAGAAGCTTCTTCTCACAAACCACCATTGCTCTGTGGAACAGACTCCCAAGAGAATGTTTCCCTGATCACTACAATTTTAGCCTGTCCAAGTCTAGGGTAAACTGTTACATTCCACTCTTACATGCACAAATGGCCTCCTAAGTGCCACCTCTTCCAACCTTGTAAAGAGCAACCTTACTGTTAAAAGAAAAAATATTATACTGAGAAGATAGAACTGGTGGTGGGTAATGACTTGAAAGGTTTTTTTTTCTGTCGACATTTTATGTGAGTGGGTAAGAGGGTTTGTTATTTTAATCTCTATGTTTTTCTTAGTGTCACTTAAATTAAAATTTCATAAGAGAAAATAGAAAACTCAGGAGGTTGGGTGAGACAAAAGTATTGTTGAGGTTTTGTGGGGGGGGGTGCATAGAAAAACAGAAAGAATGAAAGAAAGAGCTCCGTCTGTAAGAAAGAATGGAACAGACATTCACATTAACAAAGCAAACTGTCTTTTTCCTTCTTGTAGAAAGTCATGTTTTTCTGTAACCTGTAATGTAATGAAAGTTGAGGGATGTATGTTTTGTTTGTTTTTGTTTTGTTTTTGTTTTTTTGTTTGGGTTTTTTTTGTCTATTTCACCCTATGTCCCACCCACCCCCTCTCTCTCTCTCTCAACATTTATCTTTTTTCAAATTTCTTTTCTGTTTTCTCTACTGTCTTCGAAGAAATTAGACAGGAGCAAAAATGATTTAAAGAAAAGCTATTGTTTAAATTCCTTTCTATTCTAATCTATAAATGGTTTTGATATTTGCCTTCAAGAAAATAACATCTGATATGAATTCATTGCATTCACTTACACACAAATACCCTTGAGAAAGGTATTAATCCATCTCTTCTCTCTCCACCTATAGGTTGAATAGCAGGACAGATTGGGTTCTATAGCCTTGGTTGGCAACCACTCTACTGCAGGAAGAAATTGCAACCTACTGCGGGAAAATAAATGCTCTCTTCCAACAAGCCTTGAGCCAGCATAGAAGAGTAGACTTACAAAATTAATATGGGAATATGTTGAGACACAATTTGTGAAGTAAGAGTTATCTTTTTATGCAAAGAAAGACAGTCTTCTTTTCTCTTACTCCTGGGAAATAGTTTGTTTTTTTTTACTAAAGAAATACATATATCATTGTTATTGACCACTGAACTTGGGTAGGTACTTTCAAAAGAAAGTGACACCTCATGTATTAAAGACATTTTTAAAATCTTTCTTGAATTTTTTTTTATTTTTAAGTTTCAAGCTAATAGATTAAATTTAATATTTTCAATAAAAAAAATGCTTTGCTGTATAAACTAACTAAATTTAAATTGATTTGAGTGAGTTTTTTTATATATTTATAATATTTTATTTATAATAATTATTTCTAATAATTATAAAATAATAATTATAAAATAATAATTATAAAATAATTATTTGTAATATTTTATTTATAATAATATTTTATATTATTATCAGTAAAAACACTAAAATCATTCATATCAGCAAATTGGTCAACAATTCTCTTTATTAAAAATCTTTCAAGAATCGTATAATAGTTCTGCTTGTTCCTTCCTTAGTTACTTAGTTCCTCTGTCCGTTATGCCACTAAAGAAAGATAACACACTTACTCTCTACACGAGCTTTTCCTTCCCCTCTATCTCTCCCAGCCTTTCTCTCATCTTTGCCAAACAGAAGGATAGTAAAGAGTGAGAGAGTCGGAGGAAAGAGCCTATAGCATTACCGTAGCAGTAGCAGTTTAAACTGGTGCTTGTAGAGTAATTGTGTGTAAGTATACATGTGTGTACTGTACACTACAGTAAAAATAGATAGGTTTGTTGTCGTATCCTGCGACCTAATAACAAAATTACTGGCCTCTACACTCTTGGCCATTACTCAGTTGGTCTTTTCTGTTTACAATGGACACAGGAGCCCTGATTTTTCAGTAATAAAAAAAAAACATTTTCTCTTTCAAAATCTCTCACAAAATAGCATACAGTATTTTGGTTATGATCTGTGCATACACCACTTAATATGAGATTACAGTAAAGTAGTTTCTATGGACATTACTTTTATAGATATTTTAACAAAATTACACTGTGTTATTGTTATTTTATTATCCAATACCTTTATGTTTAAAGACATTATTATCATTTGTAGTATGACAAAGTAAAATTTTTCCAGGAAATCATAATTATCCTTCCGTGGAAATTACATGGGTTCTACTAGTAAAGTATAATTTTCTGAAATTTTATTTTACAAAGATAAGCTGATTTTCATTTTTTTCTAAGGGTAACAATTTCTTGATGAATCTAATGCTTGAACAAATGAATTTTTTATTTTTTTATTTTATTTTTTTTAATAATCCAGTAATCTTAAAAATTTAGGAAAATATTCTAGGCAGGCTAATATTTTATTGAATTTTAGGTACTTTGGCTTTATTAACTTATGAAAATGATTGTTGAGGAAATATTAGAAAATTACCAATAAATTTTAGCTTTACTACAGTTACTATAGTTACCGTTCTTATTTTCTGATAATGTTGCATTTAGACATCCATATTTACAAAAATGTACATGTCTATCTAAACTTATTTTATAAATGGAACTTTGTCTGTGTATATGTGTTCATTACCTATAGACTTCAAAACGGCTGAACCGATTTTCTTGGAAATTTACACAGTTGTACTATAAGCGTCTGTGCGTGTTCTTAGCAAGGTTTTGTGTCAAGGTACCCCCGATAAATATCGATAATCAAAAAAATCAGGTTATAGAAGGAGTGGTCCAATTTTAATCAAGTTTGACACACTCATAAACAAAGACATAAGAAACGATATTCAGAAGTTTCAAGGTTGCAGTTCTTACAATAGTGCAGAAAATTGATTATATATATATATATATAAAAGGCTAGATGTTCGTGTGTGTGTCTGTTTATCTGTCTATGTCCTTTATACAAATCCACAATTTTTATCTGATTCTCACCAAACTTCAAAATTTGACTTATATCCATTCATTTTTCTTTCAGTCTACGGTTTCACTTTAACTGGAAACAACTATTGCTTTTTAGTCTTTCGTGCCAACGTCCAAAGAGTCTGAACTCCAGGACCATGGATTAGTTTTAAAGTTTTCATTACACCCGAACAACACCAGGCTATACTGCTAGTGCACACATAAAATAAATTCAAAAATCTTTTTAAAATATTGGGGGAGGGTGTCATTGAATTGTAGTGAGCTTTTTTTTTTTTATTTATGATTAACAAATTCAGTTTTAGTTTAATAACAATATCAAATGACCGATAAAAAATTAATGCAAAATTTTAAAAGATTTAAAATTTTATAAATTATACTGATTAAAATTTTTTTTAAAAATGGAAACAGTTCTTGTAAAAATAGATTCTTCATTGATTTTTTTAAGGCATAATGCCCATAATATATTTTGTACATAAAAGCAATTAAAAGCTGTCATAATATCTTAGTATTACTGCATTTTTTATTTTATGATTCAAATTCTCTGAAGACTTGTCCTTACAACTAATATAAACATTAATCTCTACCAAAAAGAATTTCTCAAAATTTCATTAAATTAAATAAGTGGAAGATGTAAAAAGAAAAAAATATTCTTACAAAGATTTTCAAAGAAAGAAACATTTTTAAAAAAATAATTTTGGTGGATGAAATAAAGGGTCCAGTTTCAAATTTCAGTCACCTGAAGAAGGTCAGAGCATACACCAGCTGAAACATCATGAATAAGTCAACAAAGATAAGGACAATAATCCAAACAATGTAAATAGTGTAAATAATTTCAATACTGCATCTCAGAAATATAGACAAAAGTCCTGAAAGTTTCATTAAAATCTGACATGATTTTTTTGCAAGAATTTCTAAATTGGTGTTTTACACAGCAAAAAGATGCTAATATTTGCTATACTAATTGATGGTCATTCATTGACATAAGAATAACAAAATTTTTAACCAATATTTCAAAGATAAGATTAAAAAACATATCTAAATCTAAACTTATTTATAAATGGAACTTTGTGTGTCCGTTACCTATAGACTCCGAAATGGCTAAACCGATTTTCTTGAAAATTTACACAGTTGTACTATAAGCATCTGCGAGTGTTCTTAGCTAGGTTTTGTGTCGAGGTACCCCCCCAATAAATATTGAAAATCGATAATCGAAAAAATCAGGTTATAGAAGGAGTGGTCCGATTTTAATCAAGTTTGATACACTCATAGACAAAGACTTAAGAAATGTTATTCAGAAGTTTCAAGGTTGCAGTTCTTACAATAGTGAAGAAAATCAATAATATATATATATATATATATATATATATATATATATATATGGCAAAATGTTTGTGTGTGTCTGTTTATCTGTCTCTATGTACTTTATACAAATCCACAATTTGTATCTGATTCTCACCAAACTTCACACAAATATTCCTTAGGCTAAGTCTGAGCTCCAGGACCATAGATTAGTTTTAAAGCTTGCATTACACCCGAGCAACGCAGGGCTATACTGCTAGTAATTTAATAATCAGAATCATGGCTGACTGATCATGACAACAGCTTTTTGTTGCTACTGCCTGGGTGGATAAGTATAACTAATCTATTTACCCAGGCAAGAGTGGTTTGTATTCGTGTTAACTCACCTATTTTCTACAACAATCATTGGAGCATGTCAGTGATAAGATGGGACAGAGCACAGGGAGAAATTGTTTTATGCCTCTTTCAAGAGGGTTAATCCATAGAGATCATAGACACTGTCAAAATTCAGCTATTATTTATGTGAAGTGATTTCTAATTCTTTCTTGATACCCTCCCCTCTTATTTTAAGCCATCCCACTCTCTTACCCTCACATGCACCCAGACAAAAACACAGTGGAATAATTTTGTAATAAAATATTTATAGTTGTATGTTTTAGAATGTTTTTGTTTTTTTCAAATTTAACCAAAAGTTTTATAACTGGTAACAGAACACTTTGATGTGACAGGTATTTAATGTAGTGGTGGGGAATCTTTAATGGCATCTGTGGATTTTGAGGAATAAATCTTAAATAAGGTATGGGGACTTGTGAATATGGATTTTGAGGGGAGAAATTCAGTTGTGGTATTCCACATACCATTTAGAGGTCAGATGTGCAGAGTGTGTATTTAAAATTTGCTGTGGCTCCTCTGAAGGACCATTTGGATTTTGAGGAAGCAGGTTCTGATGGGGGAACTGTTTGATGTATTCCATGGGTTATGAGGGTGAAAACTTACTTAGGATATTTGGATTTTAATAAGAGAGCCTTTTATGGATTCTGTGGATTTTGAGGGGAGAAGCCTTTGTTGTGGCATGTGGATTTTGGAGTGGATACCTCTGTTGTGACATGTAGATTTTGAGAGAGAACCTCTGATAGAGCCTTAAGATTCCTTGGTCAATCAATAACAAATGTTTCCTTCTAAGAAAACAACTAATATTACCATTACCATGTGTGGTGGGAGAACAGATAATACACTTTGATCCCAACCCAGGGAAAGAAGAAAAATGTAACTCTACTAGCATGGATGGCTCTGTCAATTAATGCTGAATATTGCCTTATAAGGAAGCAACTAATATTACCATTACCACTTGATGGATCCTCTGGATTTTGAGTGGAAATTCTTGGATGGATTCTATGGATTCTGATCTGATAGGGAATTTAGATTTTGATAGGATGGCCTCTTACCACAACGAAATCTCCTCTTCTCAAAATACACAATCTCTTCTCTTTCTCAAATCCCTATATCTCCCCAAAATCCACGTGTCATCAAAGGCTCCCCACCACCACATGTCTCATCAAATTCCCCCATTATCAGCCTCTGGTAAAGTTCCACTGGCAGGAAGAGTGAGAAAACAATATGTTCGAGATTGTGGTGGTTACATTTAACTGTTTCAATGTCAAAGGTGTGGGACCTACATGCCAATCTAGTAACACTTAAATTCAGGTGGTCAGGGCACCAGGGTATAAAACTCATCACAGCAGTTGCCATACATCCAGATTTTTTTTTAATTTCTAGCCTGTAGACAAAAATAAATATATTAATATATAAATGGAGCATTTACTCAAATATCCACTAAAAATAATGTCCAAGTGATATATATATATATATATATATATATCACTGACAGCTTAATAGATTTGAATTTAATTTCATTCAATGTTCATGGGAATTAAACCTTATTAAGTTAAGTTACTGCTTTTTTAATAACAAGATTAAAAATTTGAATATTTTACAGTTATATGTAGATAAAAATTCAAAATCTAAATTTAAAATAAATGTTGCATTTATGTAAAATGAGCAGAAATCACTTAAATGGAACACCGTTTGGTTTCACCCACCCTTCAGTCATAACGTCCAAACTAACATTGGTAAACTATTCTTTAACTTAATTCATAAACATTTCTACCATTCACCCATACTAAATAAAATCTTTAAGAAAAACAATGCCAAAGTCAGTTGTAGTTGTGTTAAAATATCCTCTCGCTATATATGAATTGAATATATGGATCGGAATTCGACAAGATGAACAGAATTAGTTAATTAGTAAAGAACACGTAGGAAAAAGTGTCTTTAATCTAACATGTCTCCCTTTAACAATTTTTAAATAAAAACAAATGCAATAATGTTTACAATGTCACACAAAACATCAAATCACGTTTACGTAAAACAAAAGAAAATAGATTTTTTTAATAGAATTTTTGAACAGTATTTAAACAACAATTTTTTTATATAATTATTTTTTTTATAACCGAGTCCTACTACTAAAATGTTCTGTGTTACACTGGTAACGCCAGGCTATGATGCTAGTATGTTTGTATACATACCCTAGTTTAGAACACTCACTCCATTAAAAACAAAGGAGGCAGAAATAAGCAGAAATCAGGTAAACGTAACATTATTTGGTTTAACCAACCCTTCAGTCGTAACGTCCAATCTAACATTTGTAAACTATTCCTTAACTTAATTCGTAAACATTTCTACCATTCACCCACACTAAATAAAATCTTCAACAAAAACAATGTCAAAATCAGTTATAGTGCGTTAGAAACATAGATAAATATATTTCACAATATATTGCTATGATATCAAATAAATATTTGGCCCACATAAACAACATCCGTCACCAGACAAATAGCAAAAATGACCCTTCTAAAAATAATTGCAACTCCCGAAAAAATAAAACCTGCCCATTGAATGGCTAATGTATGTCCGAAAGTATTGTTTATAGAGCTCAAATTCATTCGGATGATGATGTTAGAATTTAATTTGGAAGTACATCTAACAAGTGGAAGATAAGATTTGACGATTGCACGTTGTCTTTAAACTACAGTAAATACAGCAAAAGTACTGCTTTATCCATACATTAGGGGAAATTAAAAAACAACAGTAAGAACCCAATAATAACCTGGAACATCATAGCTAAATAAAAAAATTACAATGGAAAAGGAAATAAATGTAATCTATGCCTTTTAGAAAAACTTGTCATCTTAAACCATATCAATAATGCTAATTTGCTTAATCAAAATATTGATTTGAATTCCACATGTTGTCATAGAAAAAAATACTTACTTAAATTCTTAGACCCAGATTGATATAGTTCCCTCTTTACGTTTGCCGCTTTCTTTCTTTCTTTCTTTCTTTCTTTCTTTCCACAATGTTACTTTTAACAATTATGAATTAAACCCCTTTTATTTTTGCTCCTGACATTGTTTAATTTTAATTCTTAATTTTAAATTTTACTTAATTTTTCTTTTCAGTTTTGTTTTATTTTTTAGTTTATTTGAAATTTTAATTTTCCCTACATTTTTTATGTACATGTAATTTTTGAATATTTAAATTTTTAAGACTCGTGATTTATGTTTCTTTGATTTCTTTTCCCTGCATTTTGTTATTTTTTATTTTAATTTTAAACTTTAAATTTTTACCCACATGTAACCGTAGAATATTTTAATTTTTAATCTTGTCATTAAAAAAAGCATTAACTTAAATTTATAAGATTTAATTCCCATGAACATCGAGTGAACTTAAATTCAAATCTATTAAACTGTCAGTTTGAAATATGCACCTGATGATTGCATAACACATGAAACTGTGATAGACATAGGATAATAAATATATATATATATATTAGTCACCCACATACAAGCCTGTTTCGCTGTATCACAGCTCATCAGTGTGGCTAGACGCATACACTTGCTTCTGGTCGGGATCTTAGTAGTAGTACAAACTAATGGGTGAGCAGTCCACTGTTTGTAGTGATTTACTTTAAGAGTGCTCACTACTTAGTAGAGCATTTAGTTTCTATATATAATGATTCCTAACAGAAAAATATTTCACTGCCTGACGAGGTGCTAATAAAGTAGTACTGAAACACAACAGCTTTTGTTTTGTAGTAAACTATGTTTTTATTATGAACTTATAATAAAAATATTGGCATATATATATATATATATATATATATATATATATATATATATATATAGGTACTCAGGTGTGAGTTTGTGACCCTGGGTTTCACACTTTTGTGATTGTCAAACAAACTGATTAATTTTTTAAAAATATTGGATATATGTAGGGCTGCATATATTGGTGTATTTTTGTGGAAGTAGAAGGAAAATTGGGAGGAAAATTTGTTGTCATGACGTCTCATACAAAAGCAGACATACTATAGACAGAGACAAACGCAGACATAGATATACGCTATAGTGTATGAGAGACGTTACACTGACAAATTTTCTTCATAATTTTCCTCCCACTTCTACAAAAATACACCAATATATGCAGCCCTACATATATCCAATATTTTTTAAAAAATTAATCAGTTTGTCTGACAATCACACAAGTGTGAAACCCAGGGTTTCAAACTCACACCTATCTAACTGAGTATGTTAGCTCTATCAATGATATTGAGCATTTTCAGATAAGTACCACGCATATATAATATATAAATAATATATCTAACAAATTTCAAATATATATTTATGAATATACACATTTCTCACACACACACACACACACATATATGTAGAAAAGACAGAGGGAAGCCATGTTATGTCGATGAGACAGTTACTAAAGGCAAGATACTTGATCCGGATCAGTTATATTCCAGATTCTTCTTTGGATTTTAACAAGAACCTCTAGATGTACAGCATAAGCACCAGACCAGATATGGTAACAGTATTCAATGCAATGAAGAATGATAGATTTTTAAATATGCAAGATGGATTCTGACAATAGGAATTTTATTTAGATGTTATGCAAAATATTCAAACATACAAAGAATGTTTATTATTATTATTATTATTATTATTATTGTGGTGAGTACAAATGCAGATTTATTATTATTAACTATTATTATTAATTTCCAAACTGAACTGAAAATGATTTAATCTTCAAATTAGAACATTATGATGGTCTTGCTGTAATAGAAACACCACAAAATGTGCCACTTTAGCTTTGTTACAGTAACAAATAAACACAGTTACAAACAGAAATCCGATTGCTGTGTTATAGAGATGGTATAATTCTTATTTGATACATTTTTCTGCAAGCCACTAAGGTGCAAGCCGTTATTGGTTGTTAGAGAATATGAGAAAGCAATGACCATATTAGGGAGAGAGAACAATAAAAGAAGACAGAAAATAACGATTACATTTAAATTTCTGTAGATCAAATTTAAATAACTCTGAAGAGTTTTAATAAAGGATGGAAAGTGTAACACTGAAAGTGTATTGAAATAGTCAAAGATGCTTTCCAAAAACTAAGCATAGTAATAAGAAATAGAAACATTTTGTTAGAAACATGGAAGATGTCTGTCCTCCTGTATGGTAATGAATCTTGGACAATCTCCTCAAAGATGAAAAAAAGACTTGACACAACAGAAATGTTGTTCAAAAGCATTCTATCTCCTCATAAGAAGGTCAGGTCACTGTGTCAAGCCAGGAGGTTTTCTTTTCCTCAGAATTTATCTTGCATTTATAAGTCTACCATTCGTCCGTGCATTGAATACTGTTGCCATATCTGGTTGGGTGCTCCTGCTATTCATCTCAGGGTCCTCAACAAAATCCAAGGAGGATATGCAATGTAATCGAACCTGATATAGCAATTCGACTTCAGTCACTTTCTCACTCCTTGAGGAGACACAGCACATAAATAAGATGAAATTTGAGTGGGAAGAAGAGTTCTACAAGTGAGAGAAAAAACCGTTAGCATAGAACTTAGTTACATCAAGTCATTTCAAGTGTAAAATGCTGAGACCTTGCCACCAATCTAGTACTGTGCTTAAATTCATAAAGTCTAGGGACCATAGAGGAAAGTTCATCTGAACAATTATCATGGAAGTATTCTTAGTGAAGGTTACATCTAGCCATTTCAACTGTAAAATGAGACCTTGCTGCCAATCTAGTACTGCACTTAAATTCATAAAGTCTAAGTACCATAGAAAAAGATCATCATACAACTTATCATGAAAAAGTATAGGAAAATAACTGAAGCTAAGATGTTATTGAAATATGTGTTTATTAAAAACAATTGTAGCAAAATATCAAAATATCAAAATTTGCCATTTACAGACAACATATTCAATGTAAAGGTGAGAAAAAAATTCCCAGCTAACCAATAAAAAAAAAAGTGTTTTCCTCATGTGTTGAAGTTAATGAAACTCACAAATCTATTTGGTAGACATTACTTTTGTGGTAAAGACAATGTGATTTCTATACCTTAGAGCTGTACATTCTTTCATTTATACTTTCTTTCTTTTTTCTTTGATTTGATATTTTCGCTTTTATTCTTTAAAGTTTTTATTCTTTTTTTTTTCCTTTTCCAATTTTATTTTCCCTTTTTCTCTTTTTCTTTGTCCTCTTTTTTTCTTTGTCTTTTTCTTTTTTCTTCATTTCTTTTTTCCCTTTCTTTTTTCTAAATTTTTTTTTCCTCTTTTTTTCCTCTTACTTTTCTTCAATTTTCTCTTTTTTCTTTTCCAGTTTATCTTTGTACTTTATATCTTTGCTCCTCTCTTTTTTTTTGTTTTCTCTTTGTTTCCCTTTTTTCCATTTTCTTTTTTCTTTTTTAAAGTTTCTTTTTGCACCTTATATCATTTTCCTCATTTAAAATTCATTCATTCGTGTCTTTTTTTCCACTTGTTTCATCCACTTTGTCATTTCAATTTTAATTTTATTCATTAATAACCTTCTTTTCTAAATGGAAAATGCAATTTATTTATTTATTATCACCTTTTCTCATTGCCATCTTCCCATTCCTTTCTTTGCCAAAATCTCCCTAATTCTGCAGGGGTTCCTGTTTTATCAGTTTTTTTCTGAAATGAAATATTCTTTAATCTGCAAATCAGTTACTTTTATGATGTTATTTGAACCTTTACTTTCACTTTTAATCTCAGTTTAATTGTTCAGTTCAGCTTTTAGCTTTTTTAGTCAGTCATGAAATTTCTTTTTTAAATTAATTTTCCAGGCAAAAGCAAATTCATCTCTACAAGGTTAAGAGTTGTCTTACTTTGAAATTTATACACAGTATGAATGGTTAAGGTGTTAAAATGACTTGTGGGAAGTAAGAGTTCAAAATATATTTTAAGACATTTGCAAATGCTGCAATTTTTGAAACCTGTAACAAACAACGTCTGTACTTTTTTGCTTAATTGAAGGATTGGTTTAGTTTTTTAGCAGAAATTTTTTTAACTGGTGGATTCTTTGTCTTTATTTTTTAATTTTTCCCTAGTTTTCTGTCAGTCAGTCTCTTTCTTTCTTTTTTTCTTTGCCGGCTGTATTTTAGTTGCCTTGGTGTATAGGTCACACTGGCTATTTAATTGACCCTCCCATGCCCACATTGGTACCACTCTCTGGCCAAAAAGTTAAAACATTATTTTTTTTTTCAACTCACTGGCAGAAACAATATGTGTTTTGGGATGAAATCAACTGTCTTGAATACTGTTAAAAGTATGCTTTTTTTTTTTTTTTTTTTTTTTTTTTTTTTGCTTTGCTTAATTTTAAACTTTTCATGCCTAATTGAAGGATTGGTTTTGTTTTTTAGCAGAAATTTCTTTGACTGGACTTTAACTAAGTTAAAACTTAACAAGTCACCAACCTAAGCTTTTTTTTTTTTTTTTTTAATTGGAGTAGATAGACCAAACTATCGCCCGGTTCACACTCCACCTACATCTATTGAACATGTGAAGAGGCTCATCTCTTGTTCCCTGTTTAGGATCTGGTTTCCGACTTTCTCTTTTCCAATCTTTTCACTCTTACGTATCCCCTTGCGCATCAGTGGCGTTACCGCCTTGCTCGGGGTGATATGATTAAAAAAAGAAAAATATTGCCTCAAGTATAAAAAACAAAATCTGTCTCTAGAAATGACCCCGGCCTACCCACATCCTTGGCTATAGAGGTGATAACACCATTAAGACATAAGGGGTTACTGACTGAAAGCATAAGAGAAAAAATATTAAGGATATAGAACAGTAAAAGAACAGAGATCTAGGTAACAGAAAATGATAACTAACATTGCATTTAATTTTTTTTTTAAGATCATAATTATCAGAAAAGCAAGAAGCTGGAAGAGATTTCCACAAGACAGAAGTGAAAGAGAAGTAATATTAGCATCAAACTTATGGTTATACTGAGCAATTTTAACTAAAAAACAATGAGACCTAATTAGCAATCTAGTACTGCATTTAAATTTGTAAAGTCAAGGTACCAAAGAAGAAAACTCATCAGAAATATTACCATAAAAATATTTATAGGAGAGGCACAGTGATAGGAAACGAACCATAAAGAAGCTTGCTTTAAGTGCGCGCTCACACACACACGCATATCTATATTTATATATATATATATATATATATATATATTATAAATTATGTTTTAGAACATTAGAACATGAACATAATTTCTTCTATATATGTCCTCTTCTCTACAATCATATCCTCATTCTATACTCACTCGGATATATATATATCTATATATATATATATCATCCACAAACAGATCTGTTTCACTGTATCTCAGCACATCAGTATGGTTAGACATCTGATTGCTTTTTAGCCAGGATTGAAATCTGACCTGAATTGTCATCAGTCAGCCATTCTACCTCTGAGCTATGGGCGCTTGGTAGAAGGCAGACTTTTAGCATGTGATATACCATGTAAACATACAGCAGAGTGTTCTAATTCATTACTAAATGAATGATGCATAGATGCTGGCAAAGTCTACCACTCTTCCAAAGTGCTCAATCAGGGTGAGTTTGAGTTTTGTTTAACGGCATATCATCGTGTATAGGTTATTTAATGCCAAAAAGGTGGAGTTTTATGGTATTGTTTTTAATGTTCAGTTATAGTGAGAAGGTTGATTTGGTCAGATTTTGATGAATATGTTTTTTATCTTTTCCCTCTATTTCATAAAACTGAAGATGTCTTCTAGTTTTCTATTCAAAAATATAATGCTGGTAATAATTTTTTTCCTTCAAAAATGTATAATTTTCCATAAAAGTCTATATTTATGTATATATTTCTATAAAAGTCTATTTTTATACTTTCATAGTGTTTTGACCCCAATTTGGGGATTAACTATTTGCCCATTGCTGGGACCCTAACAGGTGCTACCACTCTGGGTCAGTGGACCTGGGAAGAACAGCAATTAACAGGTGGTTCCATGCTTCTCACAACCTCTCGAGGCCTTGCTGCTGGATGCAGTTTAGCGTCATACCCAGGACCACAATCAGGGTGTGAGAGAGAGAGAGAGAGAGAGAGAGAGAGTGTGTGTGTGTGTGTGTGTGTATATATATATATATATATATATATATATATAAAGTCATACACATACAAGTCTGTTTCATTGTATCACAGCTCATCAGTCTGGCTAGACACATCCACTTGCTTCTGGCCAGGATCAAAACTCAACCGATTTGGTGTCAGTTGGAGTCGCTACCCCCTAAGCCATAGGCTCATGGAATCAGAGAAGGGAAATTTTAACGTGTTGTATATAAGCAGTGTATACACACATGGCAGTCACCAATAGAACTCAATTCTTTTCAGAAGTGTAATGCATATATGTGCTTTGTGGTGCATTGGATATCGGCTCAGAACAAGAAATCGGGGAGCCGAGTTCGAATTCCAGCTGAATTCATTGCATTCACTTACGTGCAAATACCGTTGGGAAAGGTATTAATCCGTCTCTTCCCTCCAGTTATGGGTTAAATAACAGGATAGATTGGGTTCTATAGCCTTGGTCAGCAACCAGTCTACCGCAAAAAGTAATGGCAACCTACTGCGGGATAATCTTCTGCCCAGTCAGTCATGTCTCTTTCGAGACATGATCGCCCAAGCATGTATCACATATGGCACTTAACTGACTGACTGAATATAATAGTTGGAAATATAATTAAAATTTGTACTGGGCATAACGTGGGGGATCAGTTTTATATTGTTAAGAAGTAATAAACTGATCCCCCACTAATACTTAATATAATAATGTAATATAATCTATCTCTTTTCTCTCAAGGACATATTGGGTTCCATAGCCTTGGTCAGCATCCAGTCTACCGCAGAAAGCAATGGCAACCTACTGCGGGATAATCTTCTGCCCAGTCAGTCATGTCTCTTCCGAGACATGATCACCCAAGCATGTATCACATATGGCACTTAACTGACTGAATGCATATATCGCAGAAGTGGAAACTTATATAAAAACTCGACTAGAAATCAAATCCTCCATTTCCTCGTTCCAAGCTGATAACTATTACACAATGCACACCTTCTTATACTCAGTGTTGACCACCTTTTGTATGAATACTAACAGTATTAGCTGATGTGGTTTAAAAATTCCCTCGTTCTGCTTAGATCATATCTATTTCACCCTCTTCATCCAAGTCTGTACTGCATATAGATATTTATCACCTGTATTTCACTGTCCATTTGTAAGAATGATTCGTTGAGGAAAAAAGTGTGATCAGGTTGCTTTAACTTAAAGTAAATATTAGTCAAAAATTAATAATAATGGTTGACAATGCTTCATCTAATTGAAAATGAAAGTAAATATTAGTCAAAAATTAATAATAATGGTTGACAATGCTTCATCTAATTGAAAATGAAAGTAAATATTAGTCAAAAATTAATAATAATGGTTGACAATGCTTCATCTAATAAAAAATGAAAATTTAAAGTCCTGTGTCTCTTCAGAATGTGGGTGAGCATGGCTTTTTACAAATTATTATCCTATTCTTAGCAATGTTTTTTCTCTTAATATTTTTTCCTGCTTCCTGTTTTGCCTCCATTTACTCAAGCTCATTAAAGAGATTACTTCTTTTTTTTCTCTGTCCCTTTTACTTTCCATATGATTTGTGAGTGTCAAATTCTCCGAGCCTGCTTCCCTTATTACGCATTCCAGAAATTTGATTTGTTTCTTTCTGATTCTAAATATTTCTTTTGTTTCTATTTTCCTTAAAATTTCAACATTGTTCACATTCTCAGCATCCTTCTGCAGAGCTTCATCTGTTTCCTTATGTCTCCTCTTCATTTTGATGTCACATTTTCTGTCATCTGTTAAAATAGTTCTCATATTATTAGATTTCTGTTCTTGCTTAATTTTGACATCCCCAATTCTTAGCTTGTATTTTGGATTGTCCAGTTTGTTAATGACCAGACATTCTTTTTTCTTACAATTGATGGTTAGTCTTTTCTTCTTGCTTTCTTTTACTGTTTTGTTTAGGGATTCCCACAGTTTTCTTTTTGTGTTTACCATCAACATTGTGTCATCTGCATATCTTATATTGTTACGTCTGTGCCTGCTAACAATAAATCCTGGTAGGACTTCTAGTTTTCTTAGGACTGCTTCACAGTATAAGTTAAATAAATCTGGTGAGTAGACATATCTTTGTCTTATGACTCCTTTCTATTTTTGTGTAGTTAATCAATTCAGTTTATGTCTATATGCAGACAGTTTGTTTCCAACATGTCATCTGGATTATTCTCATAATATTTTCCCAAATAGATGATTGTTGGTTGGTTGTTTTTAGTTTTATGGCATATCAACCTCGGCGGGTCATTTATTGCCAACTAAATTTTATTTATTTATTTTATTTATTAATACCTTTTTCTTTCAACAATTTATTGTTGTTTTTATATCAGTTTTGTGTCTAGTAATACTTTTTCCTTTTTGAGTACCAAGATTCATTGGGATTTGTTTTTAAGGACAGGGTCCCCAAGTCCTACCCTGTTATTTAACCCATAACTGGAGGGAAGGGACAGATTAATACCTTTCCCAAGGGTACTAGTGCTTAAGTGAATGAAGGGTATTCAACTGGAATTCAAACTCGGCTCACCGATTTCTCTTTCCGAGCTGATACCCACTGCACCACAACGCACATCCGTCACTAAACGCTTACAGCACCTGGTATTCCCAAGCGGTCACCCATCTAAGTACTGACCAGGCTCAACGTTGCTTAACTTCGGTGATCGAGCGAGAACCCGTGTATAAACGTGATATGGCCGTAAGCCCCAAATAGATAAAGTTTTCCAAGTAATTCAAATAAATTTTTATGTTGTACTATAATGAAGGTCATCCATTGATGGACATGCCCCCCTCCCGACTATTTTATATTAATGAAGGGGTTCTCCAGGGTTCTGTCCTTGGACCTATGTTGTTTCTTATATTCATGAATGGGCTTACTGCCATTTTATATTGAAACTGGTTCTTATACAATCACCAAAATTAAGCAACATCAAGCCTGGCCAGTATCTAGATGGGTGATTACTTTAGAATACCAGGTGCTGTAAGCTCGGATGTGTTGGTGGTGTAATGGATAATGGTCCGAAATTGGGAATCAGAGAGGCTAAGTTCCAATTTAAATCAAGTTCTTTTTATTAACTTACACACAAAAAACAAAAACAAAAGAAAAAAAGACAAAAAGAACATAGTCCTCATCATTGACCCTCCCAATATCATTTTCCAACTAGGTATTTATGCTGATGACACATCTATTTACTCCTGTCTTAATAAGTCCAATAAGTCTGACAAAGTAAAACTGGCAAATGCTCTTCAAAATGGCTTCCAATCAGTTGTTAACTGGAGCAATGAATGGCTTGTTAATTTTAATACCTCCAAAACGAAACTGCTACTGTTTAATTTCTATAGAAAACCTTTTTTTTGCCTTCCATCAGCATAGCTGATGCTAATCGCCAGGATAGCAAATCATCGTCCCTACTTGGTTTTATATTTTCCACTGACATGCCAGCAGTATTCAATGCAATGACAAATGATAGATTTATAAAAGTGCAAGGATTCTGATGAGAAAAAATTTCTGTCACGACACATTAAACCGATTTTTCAATCAGTAGACCTAACAGTTCAGTAAAATCACTCTGCTTCATGTCACTTGAAAATGTGAGCCCAAGAAAGTGCAGTGTTGTTTTATCTGGTTTGTAAATACAATTTCCACTGTCTCATTTTCTGTGTAACTAAACATAGAAATCTGAGTGATTTTATCTGAAATTATTAAATTAATTTTATTTTATTTAATATTTTGTGGAACTTAAATTCATAAATTGAAGTTCTTATGCTAATCTCCAGAGGATCAACCCTTTGTATCTTCTTGGACTAATGTTTTCCACTGATAGGGGGGGGGGGGTGAGGCAGACAATTTTTCTTGTCAGAATCCATTTTGCACATTAATAAATTCACCAGTCATCCATGCATTGAATACTGTTCCCATATCTGGTCTGTTACTCCTGCAGAATATCTTCAGATTCTGGACAAAATTCAAAGAATAGTCTGTAATATAATCGATCGTGACCCAACATATAGGCATCAAGCACTTTCTCTCCTACATAAGTTGGTTTCCTGCTGTCCTTTCTAAAAGATATTTTCACGGCTACTATTCTGATGAGCTTTGTTCCTCAGTGCCTTGACTACACAAATTTTATCATGTTACTAGATTGGCAACTAGGTCTCACTGATATAATTAACTAGCTAGATGTAACTGCCACTTCTTTTTCTAACGTAATTCCAACTAGTGGTAATCCCTTATGATTTCTTGCTTCCCTGATAACTACAATCTTTAAAAATGATACTAGATTGGCTTCTAGGTTTAATCCTTTGACTGTTTAAATATCTCAATCAAACGATCACTTCTACTCAAATAGTTTCTTTTCTCACACTTCCCTTCTTTGGAACTCTCTTCTGTTTTCTTGCTTCCCTGATAACTACAATCTTCAGAAATTTAAATGAAACGACCATCGCCATCTTCTGTTTTTAGGAATTGTCCTTTCCTCAGCGTTCCTCATTAAATTTTTTCATTCTCTTTCATTACCTGTAACCTTCTGCTTCTTGACACACTATTGTCACCTTGATTAGAGTGAAAAATTTAAAAATAAAATAATGTAATATTAATACTATCTAAATTAATAAATAAATCAAAAAAGTATTTTATCTGCTTATGAGAGATTTTTTAACATCCATAGATGTTTGGAATTTTACTCCTAAGCACCTAATTGAAAGACATATATAAAGAACCATTTCTTCGACATTTTGATTCATTGTTGAACACACAATACTTCACAGGCTTAAAATTAAAAGATGAAAATCAGCTTTTTCAGATCTTAGTTGTAATTGTAGTAGTAAACATTTATATCTTAAGAATTTTTCAAGTACACAAACAAATAAATATATGGGGCAGAGGAAATGAGAATGATTTTCCTAGAAGGCAGCCATCTTTGTTTTTTGTTGTATTTTCCTTCTTTATTATATGAACCTGGTTGTTTGAAAAGCTAATATTCTCTGATAAACCCAGCCCTTATCGCTTTCCCATAATGCATTTCAAGATAATGAATGACTTTCACTCAGGAATATTTCAAAACAAAATTTTTTAAAACAAAGATCTGACCAATCACCTCATTTATTTTGGGTTTAATTTGATTTTTTTAAAAATTAGATTGTTTTTTTTTTAATTGTATTTTGGTAAAATTCCACTTTTGACAGCAAGACTAGTTAATGATTATTCTTGCAAGCACATTCATTTTATTTTCTAGCTTTCAATTTTACATATTAAAGTCTGAATTTTTATTTTAGTTTATACTTGATTTTCATTTTGAATAAAATAACAAAAAATTCTTGTGATTGTTTGTTTTTTTATAGTTCCATTTCCAATATTTTAAAAATTTATATATTTTTTGGAATCATTTCCACTGATTTTTTTTATGCATTGTTACTTTGAATTTTTCTTTTGTTTTATTTTCTTTTCCTTTTTATGCTTTTTCTTTCATTTTCCTTTAACTTTTCTCTTTCCTTTCTTTCTCTCTCTCTCACCTATTCTCATTTCTTCTTGCTCCTCTTTTCCTTCTTTTCTCTTTCCACCTTTTTCTCTCTTTCCCTTTTCCCTCCTCCCGGATTTTTCTCTATTTTCTCTTGTCCCTCCTTTTCTCTTCCTCACTTTTCCTCCTTTCCATCCCCCCCACCCATTTCTTCTCTCTTTACCCATTATTTTTACTTCTCTATTTTTCTTTTCTCTTTTTTTTTTTTTTTTTTTTTTCCTTGTTTACTTCAGCCATTTCTCTTATCATTTTCTCTTCCTTTTTTATTTGATTTTTGCCCCCAATTTAAAAAAATAATGTGCTTTTTGGTTGGGTGTGGTGTATATTTGTTTTTATATATTTATATTTATATATATATATATATATGTGTGTGTGTGTGTGTGTGTCTGTATTTTTTTTTCTGCATTCTCTTTTTAGAAAAAAAATTATTATTTTCATTTTAGCTTTCTTTTTAATTTCTTTGCATCGATTGGCAGTAACAATGACAAGAGTCGAACATTAATAAAAACATCCCAACCCATACCTCCCACTATTCTCAACAAACATTTGCCACTCACTACTACTCTCTTCTTTTCTCTTTCATTTCTCTCTTTCCCCCTCTTTTTGTGTGCCATTTCCCAAGTTGTGGGTGGAGAGATTGGGTGAAAAGGAAGAGCATTGAAATGAAGGCTGAAGTACGAATAACCTATAATAAATAAAGTGGGTGGGGCAGGATCGGATGAGGGTGGGGATTTGGGTAAAGGATAGGAATTTACACATGCCACCTAAATAAACCAAACACTCTCTACCCCAACCATAGCCCAACAAAAAGAAATAAAATTTGTGTGTGTGATGAGATGTGTGTGTGTACAGAGTGCAATGAGTAAATTGTCGCTGTTTTATATTTTTAATTTCGTACATATATATTGTTTGTTTTTATTTTGTCTACTGCACTAGTAGGGTCAGTTGGGCACTGTTTGTAAGGAGCATCATGACGCAATTAACTCCACCAGAAATTTGGAAACAGCATGCCGTACTGCTTGGCATTCATGCTGTAAACTCCAATATGAATATTTCAAAATGTTTGGGTGTGAATCTGAGGACAGTGCAGAGGATTTGAAAAGAGTTGAATGAGTCTAATGGTGATTATGAAGGTGTTTGGAGTGATCACTTGTGATGGCAACATTATGCCTTCAGTAATCTTCCTACAGGGAGTCAGACTCAACACAGAGGCCTACATCAAGTGCCTTGAGGACGTAGTGTTGCTCTGGGTCAAAACAGAATGGCTACTGGAAGCCCCTAAATCTGGCAACAGAAGGTTTGTGTAGCACCAACCACACTTTTTGGAACTGCTGATAACAAACAATTGGTGCAGAATTTTGCCACGGATCGCATGAACAGCTAACCTCAGATATTTAACCCATAACTGGAGGGAAGGGACGGATTAATACCTTTCCCAAGGGTACCAGTGCGTAAGTGAATGCAGAGTGTTTTGACTGGAAATCGAACTCGGCTCACCAATTCCTCTTTCCGAGCCAATATCCACTGCACCACAACACACATCCATCAATAATCGCAGCTGGTATTCCCAAACAGTCACCCATCTAGTACTGACCAGGCTCAACGTTGCTTAACTTCGGTGATTGAGCAAGGACCGGTGTATTCAACGTTATATGACCATAACCATAAACATATATGTAGAGTGTTTGTTTTTTTAATCTTTTCATTCCAAGCATAGCAAAATCGCCACTAGTGTACAGGGGGTTACATTGAGAGAAAAGACTTGGTACAGAGGGTATTGAAGAAAGGATGAAAGATGAATGAGATTTAAAAAGATAGATGGTAATTGATGTTGCATTTGAATTTTGGGGATCATACCTATCAGGGAAGCAGATAGAGTTCCACAGCCAGGAAGTGTGAGAAGAGGAACTGTTGGAGTACATGTGGTGGTTACATTTAATTATTTCAGCATTAAAAGAGTGGGATCTAAGTTCCAATCTAGTAGCAAACTTAAACTCGTGTGGTTGGGGCACCAAGGTAAAAAGCTTGTTAAAGCAGTTGCCATGAAAATATGTGTAGAAAAGACAGACGGAAGCCACGTCACGTCAGTGAGAAAGTGTCTGAAGTCGAGATGCCATGTCAGGCCTAATTATATTGCAGATCCTTTTTTGGATTTTGTTGAGAACCCTGAGATAAATAGCAGGAGTACCCAACCATGTGTGTGTATGTATGTATGTATGTATGTATGTATGTATATATATATACTAGCAGTATAGCCCGGCGTTGCTCGGGTGTAATGAAAGCTTTAAAACTAATCCATGGTCCTGGAGCTCAGATTCTTTAGACGTTGGCACGAAAGACTAAAAAGCAATAGTTGTTTTTAGTTAAAGCGAAACCGTAGACTGAAAGAAAAATAAATGGATGTAAGTCAAATTTTCATTTCCTGGTATCGATATCAAATAAGCTTTTTTCGTCGTAAACTGAAATTTTGAAGGCTAAATAAGTCCTCTGAGAAAATGGTATCATGGCTGGGACTAAGAACTACAATTATACCTACTTAGAGCCAAACCCAAAGCAAAAACTAAAATAAAAAGGCTGAAAAACTGATTTTGATCAGACCCGGTATCTTGCCTTTTATACATATATATATATATATATATATATTATCGATTTTCTGCACTATTGTAAGAACTGCAACCTTGAAACTCCTGAATATCGTTTCTTATGTTTTTGTCTATGAGTGTATCAAATTTGATTAAAATTGGACCACTCGTTTGTATAACCTGATTTTTTTGATTATCGATTTTCGATATTTATCGGGGGGTACCTTGACACAAAACCTAGCTAAGAACACTCACAGACGCTTATAGAACAACTGTGTAAATTTTCAAGAAAATTGGTTCAGCCGTTTCAGAGTCTATAGGTAACGGATACACACACAGAGACAAAGTTCCATTTATAAATAAGTTTATATATATATATATATATATATATATATATATATATATATAGGAGGGTTTTGTAAATTGCTTGAAGCATTGTGTATATATGGCTTAAAGGTACGTCCAGCGGCAGACAGCTTGAAACCAAGCTCTCCTATCATTCTGAAGATGAGATTCTGATCTCGAAATATTAATGAATAATAAATAGGTAATACATAGCACCTTCTTTACCTTCTTATACCTACCCGTACATACACATATATATATATATATATATATATATTTTTTTTTTTTTTTTTTTTTTTTTTTTTTTAATCCTTTTGTGTGGATCATTTTGGACAGTAATGGGGGATGTTTACAATAATCTCAGAAAGGAAAAATAGAATAATTTTAGAAGTTACCATGTTATCATATTTTATGCTTGTCTTTAAAATGTTCAACATTCCTCAACTCACTCCCATTAGAATAGTGAAAGATGTCTTCCAGAAGCAGAGCAAAATCTTAAAAACACAGGAAAATTTTACTAAAAAGCTAAGAAAAGAGTACTAAACTATTATGTAATAACCGTTTTCTATGGTGGTGAATGCTGGACAATCTCTTCACAGATGAAGAAGAGACTTGAAATAGAAGAAATGTGGTTTTACAAAAGGATGCTGTCAATCCCATAGACTGAATATGTGATTAATAAGGAAGTTTAAAAATGGAATTGAAAAGAACATTTATAGTTGACATCAGAAAGAGAGAGTTGAAATTTCTAGGGCACATAATGAGGAAAAAGGGCTTTGAGAATTTAATCTTCACAGGGCATATTGAGGACAGAGAAAAGCAGTAAGTGACTGACATAATGATATTGTGTAAATGGATAGCAGAACAGGGATTGGGAGAGATAACGAAAAGACAAATGTTTCTAAGAACTACAAAGAAGAGGAAATTGTGGAGAACCACAATCACCCTCATCCTGAACACATAGAAGTAGTATTGATTTACAGGGTATTTTAAAATTTGAATTAAATTCTCAGATTTATTTTTTTTTAAACATTTCATTACATGCAAGGCAGTAAAGCCACTAAGATACAACGGATACTGAGCTAATAGGTGAAGTATATTCTAATGTAACGATCTGTGATCCATCAAACTCATTTTCTTTTGTACTGCATAGGTCCTATTTATGTTTTATTAGTGATGGTCAACATGCAATAGTAATATATTGGCACTAGTATACCACAATGGTTAGCAAAGCCGTGTGCAGGCATATTAAGGATTTTTTAAAAATTTTACTCCTTTCTTCCTTTTTTTTTTTCAATAAATAAAATTTTGCACTTGTTAACCTATATATCACCCACCAAAAAAAACTGTCAAAAGGACAGTTATTCTCTTGATAACGCTATTACTGTATACACTTTTGACTCCCTCAGCAATATTTATCTACAAGATTATAAAAATGTGAGCCAGGGCTTTTTACTCACAAAGGCAGATGATTTTGTGAGATATATTCTGAATCTGATAGTTCCATTGGCAATGTTTAATGTTTGTTCCTGCAACCAAATGCTGTTTCAAAATAATGGTTATTCCCTTGACACCACTATTACTGTATACACTTTTGACTCCCTCAGCAATGTTTATTTACAAGTGGTTAGGATGTTTACTTTCTGACCATGGTTAGTTTGTCAGGAAGATGACTTCTGGGTGTTATTGGTCTGGAAGAGACAATCCCGGTGTGTGGCACCTTTGAAAAGTGCCTGAAAAACCATACCACTGATTAAACCAAGCCTTGTGAATGAAGTTGTGCACACGGCTCCCTTTGTGGAGTCGTCGATGTTTGTGCTAGCTCGAAGTCTCAAGTCATCATGACTGAGGGTTTGAGTATCCTGGCCTTGTTCAGACTGTTGTTCACACTAGATAACACTCTCTCTCCCAGAAACTGTAACTAAGGTGCGCTCAGCATATTTGCAGTATAAACCACAGGTGGACTCTGTAGGTGTTGAACAAACACAAGTTTTCCTAAGCAGAAATCTACAATGGGGATTAGCTAGCTGCCCTGGTAGACAGGTATCCTCAAATACGAGTGACCAACCATTTACATAAAAATATGTGAATCAACTACAATGTGATATTTAACATTTACTTTCTATAAAGAAACAAATTTAAAAAAATTTTTTTTTTTTTAAATTTATAAAAAATTGCAAAATTATCAAACTATGGAAACCAACTAGAAGTCAATATTTATTATTTGTCATTTTATAAATAACTAAGAAAACAAGTTTTCTATTCATAATTTTATAAAATATCCATGAAACAAAAAATTGGAATAAACATATTTTTTTGGGACACCTTACATTTTATCTCAGATTATTTCTGGTTTTAATTTTCAATTTTTATAAATTGAAGAATGAACAAAATTCTTTTCATTCATAAAATGGTTAATAATAAATATTCTATGATAGTTGGTTAATATATTTTTATAATCTTGTAAAAATAAAATTATTCTTGTAAATTAGCAATCTAATAGTGTTTCATATTTTTGTTGTAAATACTCAGAAACAAAGCAAATGTATAAATCCACTTTGATATTTATGGGGATTTATTGAAATTTTAATCATTGCTTTTTAAAACAATAAACATTGTCAAGGGTGTGAAAAGTGTAAACAGTATAAATGCTGTCAAGAAAATAACTGTCCTTTTAACACACCATTTTTTATGGGCATGAAGGTTAAACTTTGCCAAGATCTCAAGGAAATTACTGTCATTAGCAATTAGACTTGGAATTACCTCCCTTGGAAGGACTCTGTCAATTAGACCTTTAATAAAAAAAATTACTCAGAAGGCTTGATTGAAATTAGAGTTGTTTTTATTCTCCAACTGTTAATGCTATTGGAATAACAAAAATTGTACTGTGTTGCAGTAATAAACATACAGAAATTAGGTTCTTAACACATGTATGTAAAATTCAGTTATTAACACATGTATGTAAAATTCAGTTATTAACACATGTATGTAAGATTCAGTTATTAACACATGTATGTAAGATTCAGTTATTAACACATGTAAAAGATTTGATGTGTATCTCTTTTTCACATGTGGCACTTTGCAGAGTACTCAGATATGCACGTTAATTTGCTCGTAGGATGCAACATGAGGTAATTTTTAATGTGTGGTGCTTATATGCATATGTATGGGCCGGGGATAAAAATTGTCCAGTGTTGCAAGACTACTGTCATGCTGGCATCAATATCCGCCACAGTACGAGAGAGAGGTTGGAATATTGAGACCAGGCTTCTCCATAGATTAAAGAAAACATACACCATGCTTTGAGATGATTACCCAACCTACCCACGAGGATAGGATGTGACACAAGGTATTTTTTAATGTGTGGTGTCATCAGCCAATTCCCCACCTCCACTTGGCCCAGTCCTTGAAACCCAGTATCAAACAGGCATCGGTATTTCACCAACCATTCCTCTTTAGTGCAATGAGGGAGGTGCTGCAGTAAGGTTGGAATTCTCAGGACTAAGCAATTCTCATCTCTTTAAGAGGAAGACAGAACAGGTACTATACTTTGATCTCAGCTTAAAGATCAAATCTCCTCCTCTACATCAAAATAAATCGTAAGCTTTTGTCAGAATTCTCAAACCAGGCATTGATTTCTTTTTTCTCTTTTCCTTCTTCCACAACTTATTTCAACAACTGAGATATTTTCATTTGTCTAATCCGATATTCATAATATTGGGAACATGTTCAGAATCGAGATATTATAAAAGTTATTTTCATGAATTGTGGAATTGGCAAGTCCAAGTTCAAATGTCCATCTCATTGCCAAATAACTTGGCAAAAATGAGTAAAGACGACGATGCATGAACAAAAAGAAGGTGGGGGGAATGCGCACTTGGTGTAAACCTCTCTCCAATAACTAACTTACTGCTCAAGCAGTTATAAATATGAAAAGCTGTGATATCTATTGAACGGGGTCCCCTAGATCATGAGTGATCCCCAATGGAGTGTATTAAAATATTGATCAATGTCATGATAATAGCCAAGCATCTAATAAAGATGTTTTGGAGAGAGTTGTTTAAAGATACTTTTTTTCTGTTGAATACATTGACCTTGTTACTTTACATTCTGTGTTTTACCCTTTCCTTTCTTTTTTTTTCTCTCTATTTATATTTCTTGCCTTTCTCTTTCCTTTTTTTTTTTTACTGTCCTCTATCCATATTTCTTGCCTTTCTCTTTCTCTACCCTTTCTTTTCTTTCTTTCCTCTGTCCATATTTCTTGCCTTTCTCTTTCTCTACCCTTTCTTTTCTTACTTTCCTCTATCCATATTTCTTGTCTTTCTCTTTCTCTACCCTTTCTTTTCTTTCTTTCCTCTATCCATATTTCTTGCCTTTCTCTTTCTCTACCCTTTCTTTTCTAACTTTCCTCTATCCATATTTCTTGCCTTTCTCTTTCTCTACCCTTTCTTTTCTTACTTTCCTCTGTCCATATTTCTTGCCTTTCTCTTTCTCTACTCTTTCTTTTCTTACTTTCCTCTATCCATATTTCTTGCTTTTCTCTTTCTCTACCCATTCTTTTCTTTCTTTCCTCTATCCATATTTCTTGCCTTTCTTTCTTTCTACCCTTTCTTTTCTAACTTTCCTCTGTCCATATTTCTTGCTTTTCTCTTTCTCTACCCTTTCTTTTCTTTCTTTCCTCTGTCCATATTTCTTGCCTTTCTCTTTCTCTACCCTTTCTTTTCTTACTTTCCTCTATCCATATTTCTTGCTTTTCTCTTTCTCTACCCTTTCTTTTCTTACTTTCCTCTGTCCATATTTCTTGCTTTTCTCTTTCTCTACCCTTTCTTTTCTTACTTTCCTCTATCCACATTTCTTGCTTTTCTCTTTCTCTACCCTTTCTTTTCTTACTTTCCTCTGTCCATATTTCTTGCCTTTCTCTTTCTCTACCCTTTCTCTTTCTCTACCCTTTCTTTTCTTACTTTCCTCTATCCATATTTCTTGCTTTTCTCTTTCTCTACCCTTTCTTTTCTTACTTTCCTCTGTCCATATTTCTTGCTTTTCTTTTTCTCTACCCTTTCTTTTCTTTCTTTCCTCTGTCCATATTTCTTGCCTTTCTCTTTCTCTACCCTTTCTTTTCTTTCTTTCCTCTATCCATATTTCTTGCCTTTCTCTTTCTCTACCCTTTCTTTTCTTTCTTTCCTCCGTCCATATTTCTTGCTTTTCTCTTTCTCTACCCTTTCTTTTCTTTCTTTCCTCTGTCCATATTTCTTGCCTTTCTCTTTCTCTACCCTTTCTTTTCTTTCTTTCCTCTATCCATATTTCTTGCCTTTCTCTTTCCCTTCCCTTTCTTTTCTTACTTTCCTCTATCCATATTTCTTGCCTTTCTCTTTCTCTACCCTTTCTTTTCTTTCTTTCCTCTGTCCATATTTCTTGCCTTTCTCTTTCTCTACCCTTTCTTTTCTTTCTTTCCTCTATCCATATTTCTTGCCTTTCTCTTTCCCTTCCCTTTCTTTTCTTACTTTCCTCTATCCATATTTCTTGCTTTTCTCTTTCTCTACCCTTTCTTTTCTTTCTTTCCTCTGTCCATATTTCTTGCTTTTCTCTTTCTCTACCCTTTCTTTTCTTTCTTTCCTCTGTCCATATTTCTTGCTTTTCTCTTTCTCTACCCTTTCTTTTCTTTCTTTCCTCTGTCCATATTTATTGCTTTTCTCTTTCTCTACCCTTTCTTTTCTTCCTTTCCTCTATCCATATTTCTTGCCTTTCTCTTTCTCTACCCTTTCTTTTCTTCCTTTCCTCTATCCACATTTCTTGCTTTTCTCTTTCTCTTCCCTTTCTTTTCTTACTTTCCTCTATCCACATTTCTTGCTTTTCTCTTTCTCTTCCCTTTCTTTTCTTACTTTCCTCTATCCATATTTCTTGCCTTTCTTTCTTTCTCTACTCTTTCTTTTCTTTCTTTCCTCTGTCCATATTTCTTGCTTTTCTCTTTCTCTACTCTTTCTTTTCTTACTTTCCTCTGTCCATATTTCTTGCATTTCTCTTTCTCTACCCTTTCTTTTCTTCCTTTCCTCTGTCCATATTTCTTGCTTTTCTCTCTCTCTACCCTTTCTTTTCTTCCTTTCCTCTATCCATATTTCTTGCTTTTCTCTTTCTCTACCCTTTCTTTTCTTACTTTCCTCTATCCATATTTCTTGCTTTTCTCTTTCTCTACCCTTTCTTTTCTTCCTTTCCTCTGTCCATATTTCTTGCCTTTCTCTTTCTCTACCCTTTCTTTTCTTTCTTTCCTCTATCCATATTTCTTGCCTTCCTCTATCTCTACCCTTTCTTTTCTTTCTTTCCTCTGTCCATATTTCTTGCCTTCCTCTATCTCTACCCTTTCTTTTCTTTCTTTCCTCTGTCCATATTTCTTGCTTTTCTCTTTCTCTACCCTTTCCCTTTCTTTCTTTCCTTTCTGTTCCTGTCCATATTTCTTACTTTTCTCTTTCTCTTCCCTTTCTTTTCTTACTTTCCTCTATCCATATTTCTTGCATTTCTCTTTCTCTACCCTTTCTTTTCTTACTTTCCTCTGTCCATATTTCTTGCTTTTCTCTTTCTCTACCCTTTCTTTTCTTTCTTTCCTCTGTCCATATTTCTTGCCTTTCTCTTTCTCTACCCTTTCTATTCTTTCTTTCCTCTGTCCATATTTCTTGCCTTTCTCTATCTCTACCCTTTCTTTTCTTACTTTCCTCTGTCCATATTTCTTGCCTTTCTCTTTCTCTACCCTTTCTTTTCTTACTTTCCTCTGTCCATATTTCTTGCCTTTCTCTATCTCTACCCTTTCTTTTCTTCCTTTCCTCTGTCCATATTTCTTGCTTTTCTCTTTCTCTTCCCTTTCTTTTCTTACTTTCCTTTATCCATATTTCTTGCCTTTCTCTTTCTCTACCCTTTCTTTTCTTTCTTTCCTCTGTCCATATTTCTTGCCTTTCTCTTTCCCTTCCCTTTCTTTTCTTACTTTCCTCTATCCATATTTCTTGCTTTTCTCTTTCTCTACCCTTTCTTTTCTTTCTTTCCTCTGTCCATATTTCTTGCCTTTCTCTTTCTCTACCCTTTCTTTTCTTTCTTTCCTCTATCCATATTTCTTGCCTTTCTCTTTCCCTTCCCTTTCTTTTCTTACTTTCCTCTATCCATATTTCTTGCTTTTCTTTCTTTCTCTACCCTTTCTTTTCTTTCTTTCCTCTGTCCATATTTCTTGCTTTTCTCTTTCTCTACCCTTTCTTTTCTTTCTTTCCTCTGTCCATATTTCTTGCTTTTCTCTTTCTCTACCCTTTCTTTTCTTACTTTCCTCTGTCCATATTTCTTGCTTTTCTCTTTCTCTACCCTTTCTTTTCTTACTTTCCTCTATCCACATTTCTTGCTTTTCTCTTTCTCTACCCTTTCTTTTCTTACTTTCCTCTGTCCATATTTCTTGCCTTTCTCTTTCTCTACCCTTTCTCTTTCTCTACCCTTTCTTTTCTTACTTTCCTCTATCCATATTTCTTGCTTTTCTCTTTCTCTACCCTTTCTTTTCTTACTTTCCTCTGTCCATATTTCTTGCCTTTCTCTTTCCCTTCCCTTTCTTTTCTTACTTTCCTCTATCCATATTTCTTGCCTTTCTCTTTCTCTACCCTTTCTTTTCTTTCTTTCCTCTGTCCATATTTCTTGCCTTTCTCTTTCTCTACCCTTTCTTTTCTTTCTTTCCTCTATCCATATTTCTTGCCTTTCTCTTTCCCTTCCCTTTCTTTTCTTACTTTCCTCTATCCATATTTCTTGCTTTTCTCTTTCTCTACCCTTTCTTTTCTTTCTTTCCTCTGTCCATATTTCTTGCTTTTCTCTTTCTCTACCCTTTCTTTTCTTTCTTTCCTCTGTCCATATTTCTTGCTTTTCTCTTTCTCTACCCTTTCTTTTCTTTCTTTCCTCTGTCCATATTTATTGCTTTTCTCTTTCTCTACCCTTTCTTTTCTTCCTTTCCTCTATCCATATTTCTTGCCTTTCTCTTTCTCTACCCTTTCTTTTCTTCCTTTCCTCTATCCACATTTCTTGCTTTTCTCTTTCTCTTCCCTTTCTTTTCTTACTTTCCTCTATCCACATTTCTTGCTTTTCTCTTTCTCTTCCCTTTCTTTTCTTACTTTCCTCTATCCATATTTCTTGCCTTTCTCTTTCTCTACTCTTTCTTTTCTTTCTTTCCTCTGTCCATATTTCTTGCTTTTCTCTTTCTCTACTCTTTCTTTTCTTACTTTCCTCTGTCCATATTTCTTGCATTTCTCTTTCTCTACCCTTTCTTTTCTTCCTTTCCTCTGTCCATATTTCTTGCTTTTCTCTCTCTCTACCCTTTCTTTTCTTCCTTTCCTCTATCCATATTTCTTGCTTTTCTCTTTCTCTACCCTTTCTTTTCTTACTTTCCTCTATCCATATTTCTTGCTTTTCTCTTTCTCTACCCTTTCTTTTCTTCCTTTCCTCTGTCCATATTTCGTGCCTTTCTCTTTCTCTACCCTTTCTTTTCTTACTTTCCTCTGTCCATATTTCTTGCCTTTCTCTTTTTCTACCCTTTCTTTTCTTCCTTTCCTCTGTCCATATTTCTTGCTTTTCTCTTTCTCTTCCCTTTCTTTTCTTACTTTCCTCTATCCATATTTCTTGCTTTTCTCTTTCTCTACCCTTTCTTTTCTTTCTTTCCTCTGTCCATATTTCTTGCCTTTCTCTTTCTCTACCCTCTCTTTTCTTACTTTCCTCTGTCCATATTTCTTGCTTTTCTCTTTCTCTACCCTTTCTTCTCTTACTTTCTTCTATCCATATTTCTTGCTTTTCTCTTTCTCTACCCTTTCTTTTCTTTCTTTCCTCTATCCATATTTCTTGCCTTCCTCTATCTCTACCCTTTCTTTTCTTTCTTTCCTCTGTCCATATTTCTTGCTTTTCTCTTTCTCTACCCTTTCTTTTCTTACTTTCCTCTGTCCATATTTCTTGCTTTTCTCTTTCTCTACCCTTTCTTTTCTTTCTTTCCTCTGTCCATATTTATTGACTTTCTCTTTCTCTACCCTTTCTTTTCTTTCTTTCCTCTATCCATATTTCTTGCCTTCCTCTATCTCTACCCTTTCTTTTCTTTCTTTCCTCTGTCCATATTTCTTGCTTTTCTCTTTCTCTACCCTTTCTTTTCTTCCTTTCTTCTGTCCATATTTCTTACTTTTCTCTTTCTCTTCCCTTTCTTTTCTTACTTTCCTCTATCCATATTTCTTGCATTTCTCTTTCTCTACCCTTTCTTTTCTTACTTTCCTCTGTCCATATTTCTTGCTTTTCTCTTTCTCTACCCTTTCTTTTCTTTCTTTCCTCTGTCCATATTTCTTGCCTTTCTCTTTCTCTACCCTTTCTATTCTTTCTTTCCTCTGTCCATATTTCCTTGCTCTATCTTTCTTAGTTTCTTTTCTTACCTTTCCTCTGTCCTATTTCTCTCACCCTTTCTTTTCTTACTTTCCTCTGTCCATATTTCTTGCCTTTCTCTATCTCTACCCTTTCTTTTCTTCCTTTCCTCTGTCCATATTTCTTGATTTCTTGCTTTCTCTTCCTTTCTTTTCTTACTTTCCTTTATCCATATTTCTTCCCTTTCCTTTCTTCCTTTCTCTACCCTTTCTTTTCTTTCTTTCCTCTTTTCTTGTCCATTTCTTGCCTTTTCTCTTTCCCTTCCCTTTCTTTTCTTACTTTCCTTTCCTTTATCCATATTTCTTGCTTTCTCTTTCTCTACCCTTTCTTTTCTTTCTTTCCTCTGTCCATATTTCTTGCCTTTCTTTCTTTCTTTCCCTTCCCTTTCTTTTCTTTCTTTCCTCTGTCCATATTTCTTGCCTTTCTCTTTCTCTACCCTTTCTTTTCTTTCTTTCCTCTATCCATATTTCTTGCTTTTCTCTTTCTCTACCCTTTCTTTTCTTTCTTTCCTCTGTCCATATTTCTTGCCTTTTCTCTCTTTCTACCCTTTCTTTTCTTTTCTTCCTTTCCTCTGTCCATATTTCTTGCCTTTCTCTTTCTCTACCCTTTCTTTTCTTCCTTTCCTCTGTCCATATTTCTTGCTTTTCTCTCTTTCTCCCTTTCTTTTCTTTTCTTCCTTTCCTCTATCCATATTTCTTGCCTTTCTCTTTCTCTACCCTTTCTTTTCTTTCCTTTCCTCCTGTCCATATTTCTTGCTTTTCTCTTTCTCTTCCCTTTCTTTTCTTACTTTCCTCTATCCATATTTCTTTCTTTTCTTTCTTTCCTCTATCCATATTTCTTGCCTTTCTCTTTCTCCACTCTTTCTTTTCTTTCTTTCCTCTGTCCATATTTCTTGCCTTTCTCTTTCTCTACCCTTTCTTTTCTTTCTTTCCTCTGTCCATATTTCTTGCTTTTCTCTTTCTCTACCCTTTCTTTTCTTACTTTCCTCTATCCATATTTCTTTCTTTTCTTTCTTTCCTCTGTCCATATTTCTTGCTTTTCTCTTTCTCTACCCTTTCTTTTCTTACTTTCCTCTATCCATATTTCTTGCCTTTCTCTTTCTCTACCCTTTCTTTTCTTACTTTCCTCTATCCATATTTCTTGCTTTTCTCTTTCTCTACCCTTTCTTTTCTTTCTTTCCTCTATCCATATTTCTTGCTTTTCTCTTTCTCAACCCTTTCTTTTCTTTCTTTCCTCTCTACATATTTCTTGCTTTTCTCTTTCTCTACTCTTTTTCTTTCTTTCCTCTGTCCATATTTCTTGCTTTTCTCTTTCTCTACCCTTTCTTTTCTTACTTTCCTCTATCCATATTTCTTGCTTTTCTCTTTCTCTACCCTTTCTTTTCTTACTTTCTTCTATCCATATTTCTTGCCTTTCTCTTTCTCCACTCTTTCTTTTCTTTCTTTCCTCTGTCCATATTTCTTGCTTTTCTCTTTCTCTACCCTTTCTTTTCTTTCTTTCCTCTATACATTTTTCTTGCCTTTCTCTTTCTCTACCCTTTCTTTTCTTTCTTTCCTCTGTCCATATTTCTTGCCTTTCTCTTTCTCTACCCTTTCTTTTCTTTCTTTCCTCTATCCATATTTCTTGCCTTTCTCTTTCTCTACCCTTTCTTTTCTTTCTTTCCTCTGTCCATATTTCTTGCCTTTCTCTTTCTCTACCCTTTCTTTTCTTACTTTCCTCTATCCATATTTCTTGCTTTTCTCTTTCTCTACCCTTTCTTTTCTTTCTTTCCTCTGTCCATATTTCTTGCTTTTCTCTCTCTCTACTCTTTCTTTTCTTTCTTTCCTCTGTCCATATTTCTTGCTTTTCTCTTTCTCTACCCTTTCTTTTCTTACTTTCCTCTGTCCATATTTCTTGCTTTTCTCTCTCCCTACTCTTTCTTTTCTTCCTTTCCTCTGTCCATATTTCTTGCCTTTCTCTTTCTCTACCCTTTCTTTTCTTCCTTTCCTCTGTCCATATTTCTTGCCTTTCTCTTTCTCTACCCTTTCTTTTCTTTCTTTCTTCTGTCCATATTTCTTGCTTTTCTCTTTCTCTACCCTTTCTTTTCTTACTTTCCTCTATCCATATTTCTTGCTTTTCTCTTTCTCTACCCTTTCTTTTCTTTCTTTCCTCTGTCCATATTTCTTGCTTTTCTCTCTCTCTACTCTTTCTTTTCTTTCTTTCCTCTGTCCATATTTCTTGCTTTTCTCTTTCTCTACCCTTTCTTTTCTTACTTTCCTCTGTCCATATTTCTTGCTTTTCTCTCTCTCTACTCTTTCTTTTCTTTCTTTCCTCTGTCCATATTTCTTGCTTTTCTCTTTCTCTACCCTTTCTTTTCTTACTTTCCTCTGTCCATATTTCTTGCCTTTCTCTTTCTCTACCCTTTCTTTTCTTTCTTTCCTCTGTCCATATTTCTTGCTTTTCTCTTTCTCTACCCTTTCTTTTCTTCCTTTCCTCTATCCATATTTCTTGCCTTTCTCTTTCTCTACCCTTTCTTTTCTTTCTTTCCTCTGTCCATATTTTTTGCTTTTCTCTTTCTTTACTTACCTTCCTCTGTCCATATTTCTTGCTTTTCTCTTTCTCTACCCTTTCTTTTCTTACTTTCCTCTATCCATATTTCTTGCTTTTCTCTTTCTCTACCCTTTCTTTTCTTTCTTTCCTCTATCCATATTTCTTGCCTTTCTCTTTCTCTACCCTTTCTTTTCTTACATTCCTTTATCCATATTTCTTGCCTTTCTCTTTTTTCACAGTATTTTATCGTCATTTTCTTCATCTTTTATTCACCTCCTTTGTTTTTTTTGCATGCACTTTTTAGTAATTGTCTGTTTTTTGCCTCTTTTACTTGTCATTTTCTCTCTGTTTGTCTTTGTGCTCACTTTCTCTCCTTTTGTTTTTGCGCTCACTTTCTCGGCTTTGTATTTTATCTATGTTCGCCTCCCCACTTCTTGCTATCCTTTCATTTTGCCTTGTTCCTTTTGACTTTCTTTTCCTTTGACTTCTTTCTTCATACTTTATCTTTTTTCTTTATTTTCTTTTCTTTTTTTTATTTTGGAGTGGGTTTTTTTTTTATTTCTTTTTTTTTAATGATTTTTATTATATATTTCCTTTTTATTTCTTCTTTACCTTTTCACTTTCTGCTTTCTCTCATCATTTTTATTTTATTGTCTGTCTCATTTCCCTCTCTCTCTCTCCAAATTTTCTCTCTCTTTTTTATCATCACACTCTCTGACTTCATTTTTATTGCCTATTGACTCACATGACGGAAGTGAGCTTCTGGTGTTGTACAGGCAATGTCAGCCATTTTTCTTTCTTTTTTATATGATTGCGATCAAAAATTTATCATTAAATCGTTGCTTTTATATTTTATTTGGAGTCTCTTTTGGTTTATTCTCAGGAAAATCCTGATTTTGCATATGGAGTCATAAACATCTCTTTACATTCATTTTTAGATTTATGTGTGTGTTTGCATACATAGCTATGTATTTGTTAGCATGTATATTTGTGTATGTGCAGGTTTGGCACAATTTTCTTTGCTTCTAAGGCTGTTTTATCATATATCCATGTGCTAAATAATGTGTTCACATCTGTGTGTATGTTTATAGACATAAACAACACAAACTTATGTACTGAATATGGCACGAGGCCGCACAATATTCAGCTATTTAGTAAGGTTATGTGGTTAGGTAATTGGGTTACTTTCAATGCTTGACTAGTTTTTGCAGAAGATTCCTCACAGAAAGTTGCCCTTTCTTTCTGTGGTAGAGCGTTTGCCAAACATAACTATAGTCTGTCCTGCTATTTAATCCATAGCTAGGTTGAGAAAAGATGTTCATACTTTTCTCAAGATTATTTGTGTGTAAGTGAATGTAACTAACCCAAATGGAATTTGAACTCAGTTCTCTAATTTCACATTTCCTAGGAAAGACTCTGATGAGCTTCTTAATCAATACAATATGCCAAGAACACTCTCTCTGGGATACATACATATATATATATATATATATATATATATATATATATATATATATATATATATGAGCTGTGAAACAGATGTGTTTGCGGATGAATATATATATATTTTTAAATATAAAGCTTTAATCCAAAAGGAAAAGCAAGAAGGTAAATCTCGAAGTACCAATTCTAATTAATATTAATGTAATTAATATTAAAAAATGATCAAGGTGGAGGGTATTATATATATATATATATATATATATATATATATATATATATATGAATTAGGATCACATATGGATTAGAATCTGACAGATTGAGATAAGGTATAAATAATAATGGTTTATAAATTTGGCATGTTTCTCTTTTATTTTAACTTCATCAGAAAATCATTTTTAATTTTCTGATGAAGCTTAAAGAAAAGTAAACCTGTTAAATTTATAAACAATTCCTATTTATTTCTTGTCTTTTTGGGGGTGTGTGTGTATTTATGTAGATATTTTTAATTAGTTTTTTTAATTATTATCATTTTTTATTCATTTATTGTTATATTTTGACTTTATTATTATTGTATTATTTTTTATATTTTTATTATTTATTTTTTTAATTTTTTATTGTTTTTATTACAATTATTACTTTAAGCTTTTTAAATACTAATTTCTTTATTATCATGTTATTATTACTACCAATATGTTTTCTATAATAGTATTATTATTATTATTATTATGATTAGAATTAATAAGAAAAACTAACAATTCCTTTCTCTAGTGGAAATTCAACCCCTAATTTTTAATTTTTAATGTCATGCATCTAAAATAGACAATTAAAATTCCAAGTCAAGATTCACTGACATCCTTAACTATGTGATCTAATATCTAACACTGTTAACATTCTTTTTCCTATTTTTCCTTCTCTTTTTCTTCTTTCTTTTTCATTTGACTTTTTCTGGATAATTTTGACCCATTCATTGTTGTATGAATTTTGTCTGACGAGCGGTCGATAAGAGAGCCACGAAATATTATATTACCAATGGATTTATAAAACTCGTGTTCTATATATATATATATATATATATATATATACACACACACACACACACACAATACAAGCAGAAAGTTTAGAGCCACCCTCTGGATTTAATAACTAGTTATTAGGACCTTGAATAAGTTCTTGCAGTTTGTTTTTTTGTTTTGTTTGGGTTTTTTTTTTTTTTTTTTTTGGTTTTTTTTTTGTTTTTTTTCATGAAAGGTAATGTTTTATTTACAAAAATTAGTAAGAAACATGTCACTGAAAGTATTGTCCATTGCTAGCCATCTTTCTCGTAGCATTTGAATTCCTCATTGAAAAAAATACGACATGTCTTTTGAGGTTAACCACAAGTTGACCCATTTTTTGATATCCTTATAAGAATGAAATCTCAGGGATGCACGTTCAAATCCTACCAGGTAACTCATATTTTCCTAACAAGATTTCTTGATTATTCAGGCCTGTAGATGAAAATACGCTGTTTAATTATTTAAAAAAAACAAAAAAAACAGAGCATCTACTCTAATATGAGTATCTACTAAAATAATGTTTAAAAAATAAATTAAAAATGTCTGAGCGTATCAATTTTGTAATGGATTTCATATATATATATACAGGGTGTTACTAAATTTTGTGTGTACTTTAAAAAATTAATAACTTTTATAAAGTTATTTTTTTAGAGTGCACATGAAGTTTATGGACACCCTTGTGTGTGTGTGTGTGTGTGTGTGTGTGTGTGTGTAGTTCTGCACAAAAGTAAGTGAACACCTAAAATAATATTCAGCAAATTAGTCTCTTGTTTTCCAGATAATCGACATATCTTAATTTAACATTCTTCTTTTTCTATGTGCCCTGTCCCTTCAGGACGTAGGCGATCATGGCTTTCCACGTCTCCCTACCCCAGGTGGTTCTTAGCACACCTTCTTCTGTTACACCATGCAATCCTCGTTCCATCATCCACCTGATTAGGTCCTTCAAATATGTTATCCGTTGTTTTCCCCTGTCTCTCTTTCCCTGTATCTGACCTGTTAGTATCAGATTCGCCAAGCCCTCCTTCCTCACTGCGTGTCCCAGGAACTTCAGTTGTCTCTTCCTGATGCTCAGTATTAATTTCCTTTTTGTTTCCATCATTTCTAGGACCTCATCATTGCTCACATGCTCGATCCATGATATTCACAGCATCCTTCTGAAGAACCACATTTCAGTTGCTTCAAGTTTTTCCTTCATCTTCGATGATATTGTCCAGCATTCAGTGCCATATTGAAGAACTGACATCACATAGCAATCCAGTACTCTCTTCTTTGTTTCTAGTGAAATTGTCCTGTTTCTTAATACTTTACTCAATTTCTGGAATGTTTCCTTCACCATGCCAATTTGCCTTCGGATCTCTATGTCACACTTTCCATCTTCTGTTATAACACTTCCCAGGTATTTAAATTTTTGAATCCTTTATTAAACAAATCAAAACTGAAAAATTAAGATGTGCAAAAAGAAGTGACCCCTTACATTTAATATTTGGTAACTTGTCATTTTGTGGTCACAATGTCAATCAGTTTTTTTCTTATAATTTTTAAGAAGTTTCCAGCAGTTTCCATTTTTTTCTATTCTTCTTGATAAAAACTCCTACAAATGTTCAATGTTACCTCGGTTTCTTGCATGTACTACCTTCTTTAACTTGGACCACAGATTTTCAGATAGGTTTAAATCAGGGCTTTGACTCAGCCATTCCAAAATTTGAAAATTCTTTTCACAAACCCATTTTTTGTAGATTTGTTTTGATGCTTTGGATCATTGTGCTGTTAGACGATTCGGTTTTGACCTAAGTCTCACATTTGAACCGAGGGCAAGACACTTTCATTCAAAATTGCATGGTATCTTGAAAAATCCATTGTCCCACCAATGCATACTATTCCATCTGCAGGAAAGCACCCCCCACCCACCAAATTAACTGTTGGCACCAAATTCTTCTCTTCAAAAGCCATATTAGGAGCTCGCCTATCATTCCTCCCAAAATTTTGGTCTCCTCTGACTACAAAACTTTTTGCCAGAATATTTCTAGCTTATCATTATGAACTTTGGCATAGCTGAGCTTGTTTGTGTTTTTTCAGAAGTAGTGGCTTCTTTCTGGGCATTCTGCCATGAAGTCGGGCATCGTTCAGATTTTATCACACCATAGATATATGCACATTGATTCTAACATTGGCCAATGAGCCTTGGAGAACCACAGGTCAGAGCAGAATTTGCTTGGGTTTGCCAAAATGGATGTTTACTTGCGCTTGTAATTTTTCAAAGATAGCCACTTGGTTGCAATGCTGTCATATCATTCCATTTATAAATTGTTGCTCAGTGAAGATATGCACTCCAAATCATTTTGATAGCTTTTTGTAGTCCTTCTCCATCATTATAGGCTTCAACTAGGCAATTTTTTAAAGCTTCAGAAAACTCTTTTGATCTTGGCATATGTTTTTAAGAATTTAGTCTCTAACAGCACCCTTATGCATACAGAATGCGTTATGTTGTTCGACTGCAGTATACACAACTTAGAAAAAAATGAACATATCATTTTGATTTTTTTTTTTTTTTACATGTGTACAAAAAATATTTACAATGGCAACTGATGTAATAAATATGCATACACCTTGGTTCCTCCTCACAGTAATGTGATTGGCTGGTGTCAGCCATAAATACTGACGAAGGTGAGGACGCATAAAAGTCTACATCCATAGGTCTACCAGTTTTCGATTTTGTAGTAGTTTGTACATCTTCTAAAGTTCAATTAATAATATATATATATATTCGTCATTTGCATACAAGCCTGTTTTGCTGTATCACTGCTCATCACTGTGACTAGACATCCACTTGCTTCTCGCAGGGATCAAAACTCAACTAATTGAGTCAGAGTCACTAACACCTAAGCTATAGGCGTATGGAATAAGAGAAGGGAAATTTTAGTGTGTTGTATATAAGCGGTGTATGAACACACCAGTCACCAAAAAAACTCAATTCATGGCTGAAGAGTAATGCATAAATTGCATAAGTGCTTTTTCTTTTTAAATTTTCCTCTCGAGAGAGCTCAATCATAATGATAGCATAATCTAAACTTATTTATAAATGGAACTTTGTATGTGTGTGTTTGTGTCCATTACCTATAGACTCCGAAACGGCTGAACCAATTTTCTTGAAAATTTACACAGTTGTACTATAAGCGTCTGCGAGTGTTCTTAGCTAGGTTTTGTGTCAAGATACCCCCAAAAAATATGGAAAATCGATAATCGAAAAAATCGGGTTATAGAAGGAGTGGTTCGATTTTAATCAAATTTGATACACTCATAGACAAAGACATAAGAAATGATATTTAGAAGTTTCAACGTTGCAGTTCTTACAATAGTGCAGAAAATCAATAATATATATATAAAAGGCAAGATGTTTGTGTGTGTGTCTGTTTATCTGCCTGTATGTCCTTTATACAAATCCACAATTTTTATCCGATTCTCACCAAACTTCACACAAATTATTCTTTAGGCTGAGTCTGAGTTCCAGGACCATGGATTAGTTTTAAAACACTGGGCTATACTGCTAGTATATATATATATATATATATATATATATATATATATATATATATATATATATGATGGAAGAGATTTAACATGCAAGTGTGGAAAAAAACAAGAAATATGCACACACATGAACTTTCTGACCTGCTCACCACTTATCTATATATACACAATACTTTGGCCATCAGAAAACCAAACGAATCACAATATGTAAAGTGACAAGTTTATTCGTCTGAAGAGATTTCAACTTCAGACTCGAAACACGTGTAGTGACACAAATACCATTATGGGCACTTAATATATACAAAAAACAAGTAATATTAATAATAAAAATAACAACAACAATAAATCTACACTTTTAAAAAAACATTCACAGCTTCTCACACTTTTTTTTATATATATAAATTAATAAATATGCATGTGGTAATAAGATAAATGTATCAAAATATTATTCAGGTGTTAATAAAACGATGCTCAATGTACCTTAACATAAGATTTACTAACAAATAGTACCTAACATTATAAGATTTAACTTTAAAAACCACTGAATGAACTTAAATTCAAATCTCTCAAACAGTCAATTCGTAATATGGACCTGATGAACATGTAACATAAAATTGGAGTAGATAGACTAAACTATCGCCCTGTTCACACTCCAACCACATTTATTGAACAGGTGAACAGGCTGATCCCTTGTTCCCTGTTTAAGATGTGGTTTCTGGCTTTCTTTTTTCCAATCTTTTCACTGTTTTCTTTTTCTTTTCTTTTTTCAATTGGAGTAGATAGTCTAAACTATCACCCGGTTCACACTCCACCCACGTCTATTGAACAGGTGTAGAGGCTCATCCCTTGTTCCCTGTTTAGGATGTGGTTTCTGGCTTTCTTTTTTCCAATCTTTTCACTTTTATGTAGCCCCCTGCACATCAGTGGCATTACCGCCTTGCTCAGGGTGATATAAACTCTGAGTTATGACACCAACATAGGATAATATATATTAATAAATTTATTAATATATATTATCCTATTTTGGTGACGCAACTCAGAGTTTTATGTGTTACATGATCATCAGGTCCATATTACGAATTGACTGTTTGAGAGATTTGAATTTAAGTCCATTTTTCTCCTTACCCCGGTTTCCTTAATCCCCTAGTGACCTATCTATAAAGCTTTTCATAGATATAGTGTCCTGAAGATGCTTGAGGCATAAAACTGACATCACTATGCAGTGTTGATTCTTATATCCACACTATATCTTCAGACTCTTTGTTATCTCATATTAGGCTCACTTCATACCTAATATAGAAAATTTTAAGTGTGTGTGTATGTTTATTAGGCAGAGAATTCAAACAAGTTTTATTAAATTCAATTGACATGCTTTTTTTTTATAAGTTATGCATCCAGACCAACTTTTTGAATAAGCACACACATTCATATTATATATGCATACACAAATATATATATATATATATATATATATATATATATATATATATATATAAAATCTATGCAAGAGCCAACAAACCTACCGAGGTTTCACCCTTCGGCTCAGGGTAAGTTGGCTGGGAATTTACCCTGACGAGCCGAAGGGTGAAATCTAGGTAGGTTTGTTGGCTCTTGCATAGATTTTCTGTCTTTGTTGCTCTACCTTCGTATTGAGCACTTTAGTGTTAGAGGTTTCGTCTTGGAGTTTTTTCTTTCCTATGAGTATTTGACTTTTTGTTCATGTACTTCGTTTGTTTCTTTTTTTTAATTCCCCACCTTTTCCCTCCGAGTTCGTCCTTTGTGGGTTATTCAAAACGATCTTAAATATAGCATAACTATTTCTAGTATTAGCAGAATTATTTCTGTTACTAATAATATTGTTATAATTATTACAGTTATTATTATTAATATATATATATATATATATTTAATACCTTCTCATATTTAATAATGATATTAAACACTAGTTAGACACAACATATATCCAATGTACTTTGTTATTTCTGTTATATGTCTATATGTCTATATGTATATTTATATGTGTGTGTGTCTCTCTCTTTATATATATATATATATATATATATATATATATATATATATTGTATGAAATGATTTCTTTGAACATTATTTTTGATCGATACTCGTATTTAAGTAGATATTCTGTTTTATAATCAAACGGTATTATATATTTATTTTTACCGACCTGATTATTTATGATAAATGTTTGTAAATAATCAAACCTGTAGAAATAAATATATAATACTGTTTGATTATAAAACAATATCTACTTAAATACGAGTATCGATCAAAAATAATGTTAAAAAAAATAATTTCAAATTGTCGTATGTTCATAAGCAGTTTCGTTAATCTTCGTTAATTTACATTATATATATATATATATATATATATATATATATATATATATTAGAAAAAAATTTTTAGATATTCTACAATTTCATGGGTAATATATATTTCACAGCCGAAAAAAGCTGCTCATCAGCAGTTAATAATATTCAAAATAATCCCAAAAATAGTTAGATACTATTTTAGGGTTTATTTTGAATATCATTAACTGCTGTATCTTTTGGGTCTGACAAGCAGCGTTTTATGGCTGTGAAATATGTATTACCCATGAAATTGTAGAATATCTTAAAATTTTTTTAAAATTATATTAATCTGTTAAATTAAATAAATAAATTTAACATTGAGTTCTTTTGCATTCATCTCTATCAGAATTTACTGAACTTATATACCAAGTATTCTATGTTTTTATATATATATACACACACACACACACAATCACTCAAGTACCATTTGTGATATATACTTGAGTGAACATGTCTCTTTTGATCTATGATTGACAAGGCAAAAGATTTTCCTGTAGTCGGTTGCCATTTCTTTCTGCGGTAGACTGGTTGCCCATCAAGGCTAAAGAACTCAATCAGTCTTGCTATTTAACCCATGGCTCAAGGGAGAAGAGATGGATTCATACCTTTACCAATAGTATTTGCATGTAAGTGAATGAGACCAGTTCAACTGGCATTCAAACTAAGCTCTCCAAGTTCTTATTCCAAGCCAATATCCACTGTGCCACAACACACACACACACAAATATATAATTATATAGTTATGAATTAATTGTACATTGCGACACAGAAATTTCTATATTTCGAGATAGATTCTCATCATCAGGCAATGTTTGATGTTGGTTATGCAGATGATTTACATTTAAATAACAAAAAACTTTGCAAATTGTTCACATTAGAAAATGGGTAAAATCTAAATGAAATATTATGCATATAACCGACAAGTGCTTAAGGAAAATAATTACTGATGAACTATCAAAATAAATTGAAACATGAAATTATTTATTTAAAATAATGTTTATCCACTGCTAAGAAGGTTGGGTCATTATGCCGATCCAGGATGTTTTTTCCGCCTGAATCCATCCTGCATATATACAAGTCAACCATCCGTCCGTGCATGGAGTACTGCTGCCATTTATTGTCAGGCGCCCCTGCCGTTCACCTCAGTGTTCTCGACAGGCTCCAAAGGAGAGTCTGTAATGTGATAGGTACTGACTTGGCAGCTCAACTGCAGCCACTTCCCCACCAACAAAATATGGCCTCCCTTTGTCTGTTCTATAAATACTTTCATGGTTTCTGCTCAGACGAACTTAAGTCACTGGTGCCTCCACAACAGGTGTTTACTCGTGCAACCAGATTGGCAACTGGGTCCCACCCATTCACAGTTAGGTTAGCCAAATGCAGACGACAATTCTACTCCTGCAGCTTCTTCTCTCGCACTTCCCGCCTGTGGAACTCACTCCCATATTCTTGCTTTCCTGATGGCTACAACCTCCAAGAATTTAAATGCAATGTCAATACTCATCTATTAACCACTGGATTCTAGCTCTCTCCCCACACCGTATATCCTTCCCTTTCTCTCCATCTATGTAACTGTCATCACACCTGCATTCTCATCTTTCTATTGCTCTTTTCTAACTGGTCTGTACTCCTCACTCTCTTCTAATTAATCTTTTTACAGTTATGTACCCCCCGCCCCCGCACATCAGTGGCATTTCCACCTTGCTTGGGGTGAAATGATGAAAAAATAAAAATAAAAATAAAAAAAAGCTTTACAAGAAATAAATACATAGACCAAAAATGATAAGTGAAAAATACAGCCTTGGTACTAAAGGAGAATATCACATTAAAGGCAATAAAACTAAATGAAGAAGAGAGTAAAAATGATAAGATTAGGTTAAAGGCAGGTTGGACATCTTGACCCAAGGAGGGGAAGGGAGAAGGGTAGGATGAGGGAGGAAAAAAGAGAAAAAGTTAGTATGTATTCTTTGGGGCCAAATTCCAAAATGAATCTTTGCTCTGATTAGTTAAAAGAAACACTCATGTAAATTTTTTATCTTCCCACATATATACTATCATCTGCACAACCAACATCAAACATTGCCTGAAGATGAGAATCTATCTCGAAACATAGAAATTTCTGTGTCACAATTTACAGTTAATTCATAACTATATAATTATATTAATCTCTATAATATTTATTATATTAAGCACTGTTCATAATAGAATAAATGCCAGGGCACTCAAAATAGTAAAACCATGAGTCCTCTTCACCTAGAATTATATATATATATATAGAAAGAGAGACTGTTAAATTGTAATAATACTTTGTGCAAAAATTGCTGATTTTTCAATAGTTTAGTAGACATTTTAGGCAAGAAGATTTTTTGTTGTTTTGTTTGTTTTAAACCAGAAAAAAACCCTGAAGAGTGAAGACATCACAATAACTTTGAAGAAGTTGACATGACTGAAATAATGCTACTCAGCTAAGTGACAAACTTCTAATTAATTTTAATATATATATATATATATATATATATATATGACATGCATATTATTATGCACACATACATGTAAACACACAAGTGTTTCTACATACACTTACATTTTCCATATACATACATTTTAAATAATCATCTATTGCTTTAATACACGTGACATATGTCTAACCAATAAGAATCAACCCCCAAAACAGCATTCCAGTTTCTGTCTCTTTGTAAAAAATTTTCATTTTTAATTCAATCTCTGAAAATTTTTTTTCATTTTTAACTCAGTCTGAAGAAACTTTAATATAAGTGAATCGTGTTAGATTGAAACATGTTTCCTACCTTGTTTTCTATTTATTCTATCATATATATAAAGAGATAGTGTGTGTGTGATTTAATGTCCAAACTTGCCATAGACAATTTAGTCTTATTAATGTTTCGAATTCTATGAAAAAAGTTGTCACCTGAGTGTCTGATGTGAGTAATGTTAATGGTGCCTACGAATGGTGTAATTATTTTAATGATAGCTCTAGTTAATTTATGGGGAGTACTGTTAATAACAGATATAATTCGTCTAATGGGAAAAATTGGTTTATGAGTTTTGGGTAAGCCATATAGTGTAGGTATAGTATATGATATTCTAGTAGTTTAAAACAAAATTTCTTTTCATTTTTAATAGTATTTTTTATGATTGTTTTGTTGAAATTTTATATTTTAGTATTGCTTATTCATTGGTTTGTATATAAGTGTTGCCCTTATTTAAAAAGAGTTTAGAAGTAGATATAAACTAATTAGAGCTAGTGATTGTATGCACATACAAAAATATTATATTCCACTAAAGTAGCAAAATAAAGGAAGGTATAGTCTCAATTGGAACCAATCTGGTGCCATCTGTTTTAACATATATTTGTTTTTATGTCTACATATGACCATTAATTCATTTTTCTTGTTTAATAAATTAGGGTTATTTAAAAAAAATTTTCTACAAGGGATAGATTAATATCTTTATATATATATATATATATATATATATATATATATATATATATAATCTTCAAATGAATAAGGAACAAAGAAAATGATTGCAATGTTTAAAACATTAATTTATAACACTGCTCAATATAAAAATAGAGCAAGGAATATTTATTATAACTTTAGAACATATACAAACTACTACAAAATTGTACATTTTTCTTTCAATGTTGAAACAAAATATACAATTTTGTAGTAGTTTGTACATGTTCTAAAGTAATTTTTTTTTGTTTTAATCATTTCACCCCGAACAAGGCAGAAACGCCACTGATGTGCAGGGGGTTACATAAATGTAAAAAGATTAATTAGAAAAGAGTGAGGAGTACAAACTAGTTAGAAAGGAACAACAGAAAGCTGAGAAAGCAGGTGTGATGACAGATACATAGGTGGAGAGAAAGGGAAGGTTATACAGGGATGGGGAGAGAGCTAGAGTTCAGTGGTTAGTAGATGAGTATTGACTTTGCATTTAAATTTCTGGAGGTTGTAGCTGTCAGGAAAGCAAGAATACAGGAGCGAGTTCCGCAGGCGGGAAGTGCGAGAGAGGAAGCTGCAGGAGTAGAATTGTCGTCTGCATTTGGCTAACCTAACTGTGAATGGGTGGGACCCAGTTGCCAGTCTGGTTGCACGAGTAAACACCTGTCGAGGAGGCATCAGTGACTTAAGCTCATCTGAGCAGAAGCCATGAAAATATTTATAGAAGAGACAAAGGGAGGCCACATTTCAACGATGGGGAAGTGGTTGCAGTCGAATCGCCAGATTAGTACCTATCACATTACAGACTCTCCTTTGGAGCTTGTCAAGAACACTGAGAACGGCAGGGGTACCTGACTATAAATGGCAGCAGTACTCCATGCACGGATGGCTGGTTGACTTGTATATATGCAGGATGGATTCAGGTGGAAAAAACATCCTGGATCGACATAGTGACCCAATCTTCTTAGCAGTAGATTTTGCTATGGATTCAATATAGTGGTTCCATTTGAGGTCTGAGGACTGGGTAAGTCCGAGGAGGCGTAGTGTATTACTCTCAGGGAGAATCACTTGGTCCATGCTTATGGGAGGCAGAAGAGGTTGCCTGTAATGGTTGACAGACAACAGCTTGGTCTTAGATGAATTGAAGTTGACAAGCCACTTCTTGCCCCAGTTCACCACAGAGTGTAGATCCCGCTCAAGGTCAGCAGCAAGATTATGTCTGTCCGCCACGACAGGTGGAGCAGGAGTATATTGTAGTGTCATCTGCGTAGATGCCTACTTGGGACTTGATCTCATCTGGGAGGTCGTTGATGAAAATAAAGAAGAGCGTCGGGCCCAGGATAGAGCCTTGTGGGACACCAGCATTCGTGCTGTAGGACGAAGAGGCACGCCCATTCAGAATGATCTTCATTTTGCGGTTATTTAAGAAAGATTGGATTAGGTCAAGCAGGCGACCGGTAATACCATAATCGCGTAGTTTGCATAGGAGGCCAGAGTGCCAAACCCTGTCGAAAGCCTTGGAGATGTCCAGAGCAACCGCGCGAGCCTTGTCAGACTCATCAAGGGCCTGTAGCATGTACTCCGTTACGGTTGTTAGCAGGTCGGCCGTGGACCTGGCAAAGCGGAATCCATATTCAGCATTGATTATAGCCTCGAATACTTTCCCGAATATCAGTAGAAGACTGATAGGGTGATAGTTGGATGGGTCCGAGGGTTCACCACAATTCTTAAATACAGGAACGACTGAAGAGAATTTCCAGCATGCAGGAAGCAGAAAGGCAGTAGTTAAATAGTTTAGAGAGGACAGGGGAAAGTTCAGGAGCACACCTCTTAAGGACTATCACCGGGATTCCATCGTCTCCACATGCTTTATGGGGGTCGAGTTTTGAAATTACTCTGGATACTACTGTCGGGGTAATATATACATCGTGCAGTTTGGCCTCAGTTCTAATAGGGAAGTCGGGTGGGTGTACTCCGGACGAGTCAAATGTGGAGTTGGATGAGAATCTGTGGGCAAAGCACTCAGCTTTGTCCGCAGATGACGTGAGAACCTCAAATCCATGGATTAAAGGAGGTATTGAGGATTTCCTATTGTTGAGCACTCGTTTACAAATCCTCCAATAGTCCTTGGAGCCGAACTTGTGGTCAACTATGTGCTGCCGCATTCTCTCAGCAAACAACTGTTTGGCGTCATTTAGGGTTCTCTTGCACTCATTGCGAGCAGATGTGAACAGGCGCCTATTGTGATCAGTTGGCTGTCTCCGGAATAGACGGAAGTAATGGTTCCTGTGGGCAATGGCAGCTGAGCAGGCCGGGGAGAACCACGGAGAGGAATGAGGTTTTAAGCAGTACTTCCTGGTGGGTATGAAGGCATCAATGCCAGCTTTCACCCATGACGAGACATCAGAGGCACAGTCATCAACTGGTAGATCGAACACTTTTCCCCAAGGGACGTCGCAGAGGAAATCGCGAAGGGCATCCCAGTCAGCTTTTTGGTAGAGGTAGGAGGTTCTATAAGTAGGGGGCTCCTGGGGAGAGTGAGATTGGAAAGAAATACTGAGAGAGACTACAGCGTGGTCAGAGTTGCCAAGAGGGCAAAGCTGCGAGACTTGACAGGCGTCAGGTGCAGAGGTAAAACATATATCTAGCAGTGAGGAATGACCCGAGGGAGTGCTTGGGAAGCGAGTGGGGAAGTCCACCAGTTGCGTAAGGGATTGGGAAATAGCAAAGTTCATGGCGTGAATGCCCGCCGGATCAGTAACGGCGTTTTCAAGCCACTCAGAGTGATGGGCATTGAGGTCTCCAAATACAAATATGTGGGCGAATGGGTGATAGGAAATAGCCTTATCTATGTCGTCAGCAATGCTATATAGTAGGGAGCAGTCAGGAGAGGAGGGAGAACAGTAAAGAAAGAATAGGTAGCTAACCGAACTGAGGAGAGACAGGCAAAGACATATGTATTGGTGGTCAGTAGATTTGAGTGAAGTCACCCTAGCTATGGGGAGGTATTCGCTGACATAAACACCCAGCCCATGCATGTGGACAGTGGAATCCTTCCTTAAAAGGGGAAGATAACCAGGGATGAAGAGGTCAGAGGAGGGAATAGCTGAGTTGAGGTTAGTTTCGCAGAGCGCAAGGATGTCAGGGGACTTTTCATGCAGGAATGCTTCTACACTAGGAAAGTTAGTACGAATGCCTCGGATATTAGTGAAGGAGAAGTTAATGGGTTTAGGTGGTTTGGATTGAACTGGTTTAGGGTCATTTCTGATTTGTTTAGTTATGATTCTGTTAATAGAAAGGGACCTAGGGTAGAGGATACAGGCGGTCATCACCCACAATCTGTGCTGGGAGGGAAACTGGCTAGGGCTGCAACAAGGTGTGGCCTCGGGGTTGCCCACCAAAAGTGCTTGCAGGGACACCTATCCATGCGCGACATGGCACTACAAGAACCCCGATATTATAAAACTGTTGATCAGAGCAGCCGCTCTTGACGCTACGCAAGAGTTAGGGCTCCTAACTACCAGTCGGAAGCAGCAACCAGGAAACTGCCAACCCGGTACCCTCACAGTGATGAGCCGTTGCCACCAACCGGCCAGATCGCAGGAAACTCACGGAAGCACCAATACCAAGGTCTGAAGAGAGAGAAGAGAAGAGAAAACCGGAAACCACATCCTAAACAGGAAACAAGGGGCGAGCCTCTACTCCAGTTCAATAGACGTAGGAGGAGTATTGACCAGGCGATAGTGTGACCTATCTACTCCTATTAAAAAAAAAAAAAACATGCACAAAACACAAACTTCCAAAAGTGGAGAGTTTAACTAAGTTAAAACTTAGTTAAAGTCCAAATGAAGCATGAACGCCAAAAAGGAAAAAAAAAAATATATACAGATATATATAAAAAAAAAAAAAAAAAAACGAAAAATACCTCACAGTTTAACACAGGAAATTTGAATTAAGAAAGTTTCATTCTTCAATTCTTGCTTTTCCCAAAAATCAACATCAAGTTAAGCTGCTTGGTGAATTTCGATTCAAAGAACAGACCATAGCGGGGAAAGGTAACAAATGGCTGCTGATACCTTGGCCAGGATAGCTTCGCATAACAGAATAAATAAATAAATAAAAATTTCAAACTTGTTTTTTATTTTCATTTATACCAATTTCTCATGTTAGAAAAACCCCTATTTCTGTTTTCAGTATATATATATATATTCCTGTGTATGAATTTATTTTCCTGTGTATGGATGATTTTTTGGGGACTTTTATTGGTATAAAATCTTTTAACACATTTGAATTTGAGTAAATAAAATTTTCTTTTTGCCGTTGCTGAAGAAGCAATGATTTCTTCATAGAATTGGCTATTCAGCAGATTTAAATATCGAAATTTTTGTTTTATCTATCTCTCTCTCTCTCTCTCTCTATATATATATATATATATATATATATATACTCACACACATTATAAAATATTCATTTTTCTCATCATCAACAATAAAACTGCATGCACATTGTGTGTGTGTGTGTATATATATATATATATATATATATACACACACACATGCATAAACACACACACACACACACAATGTTCACTACCTGAGAAAACCTTCAATGCTGGGAACGACAATAACAGAAAAGGAGGTTAGTGTTTGTAATATTTTAAATATTAACTAACTCTACATTTTCAATTTTTTAGACTGTGCATTGAGCACTTTATATATAAGGTAGAATCCTTGAAATTTGATAAGGCAAATTCCAATAGAGACAAACTCCAAAGAGAACCCAATGTTAAAATTTATTATTAAATTTAACAGAGTATTATAATTAGGAAACAAATTTAGATATTTTTACAAATCCATTGGTAATACTATATTTCGTGGCTGGGTCCACTGCTCGTCAGACCAAATTAATATAACAATGAATGTTTCAAGTTTATCCAGACAAAATCAAGTGAAATAGAAAAAAGAAAAAAAGAAAAAATAAATATGAAAAAGAAGAGAAAAGAGAAAGAACAGGAGAAGAGAAGAATAGGGGGAAAGGGGGGGATTAACGTAACGTATTAGATCTTAGCTTCGTGCAGTGTCTTTGATCTGAGTTGCCAGTTGTCTGTTATAGATGTATGACATTGAAATTTAGAATTAAAAATTAGGGGTTGAATTTATGCTCAAAGAATTGTTAGTTTATCAATTTAATTTTAATCATAATAATAATAGTAGTATTATTTACATGTGTAGTAATAATAACATGGTAATAACAAAATTAAAATCTAGAAACCTAAAATTAATAATAATTAAAAAATTAAAAAAGTTAAAAAAATCATTAAAAATAATTATAATCAAAACTAAAATCAAATCAAATCAATAGAATGAAATAATAAAATAAAATAAAAAATAAAATAAAATAAAAATAATAATAACCAAAAATCAAAAATTTTATGATGTAAATAAAGAAAAGTATATAAAATATAATAGAAAAATTAAAAATAGTGAAAATAATCCTAATAAAGATAAATATAAAAATACTAAAAACAATAATAATAAAGTTAAAATACGATAAGTGAATATAAATTAATAATTATTTATAATATAGAAACTAATTTTATATATATATATATATATATTTAAATAAATTTAATATAAAACTACTCTTAATAAAAGTGAAAATAATAATAATAACATAGTAGTAGAGTACCTATGATAGCAATATTGAGAGTATAAATTCTCAAATGAGACATTCTAGATTATTTTCAAAAACGAACATAAGTTTAATTTTCATCTTGTTAAGAGATCCTATACCTATATTTATGTCGACATTTAAAAATCAGTTCATTTCTCTGCTTCAAAAGTTCGTTTGGATCTCTATATTTGATAATAGTTATTTTCTCCTCCAAGCATAGATTACATCTGTCCCTGAAGTTCTTGGGAGTATGAGCATATTTAAGGATCCTCCATTTAACCTGTGGTTTTTTTTATCTTATGCTGGAAACAGTTTTATATATATATATATATATATATATATATATATATATTCATCCACAGACTGATCTGTTTCGCTGTATTACAGCTCATGAGTACAGTTAGATATCCGATTGCTTTTACCCAGGATTGAAACCTGACCAAATTGGCATCAGTCGGCGATTCTACCTCTGAGCTATGGGTGCTCGGTAGAAGGAGGCAGACTTTTAGCGTATGATGTATCATGCGCCAGTAGTTAGAGTGCTCTAATTCATTACTGAATGAGCAATGCATATATATATATATATATATATATATTCTGTTCTGATAATAACTATCATAAAAACACAAAATATTCAAGGCCCAGAGAAAATTGGAAAATTTTGTTTTGCAGATTTGGTCTAATTTTAGTGTATTAGAATATCCCAGATTTTATAAGAAGAGCAATTTTAATACAATTTTTATGCAAACTTTTATCAAAACAATTTAAAATGAAAACAGATAATAGAAAAGAGAATTTGGGAGATTTTTAAGGGTGCCATTGATTTAGTTGAATTTGAAAAAAATTTTCATCAGATATCTTTTGAACAGGTGAAGAGGCTCATCCCTTGTTCCCTGTTTAGGATGTGGTTTCCAGCTTTCTCTTTTCCAATCTTTTCACTCCTTTTTCTTTCTGTTTTTTAATTTTTTTTATTTTATTTATTTTATTTTTTTTTATCGATTGGAGTAGATAGACTAAACTATCGCCTGGTTCACACTCCACCCACATTTATTGAACAGGTGAAAAGACTCATCCCTTGTTCCCTATTTAGGATGTGGTTTCCGGCTTCTCTTTTCCAATCTCTCCACTCTTACATAGCCCCCTGCACTTCAGTGGCGTTACCGCCTTGCTCAGGGTGATATGATTAAAAAAAAAAATAGTTGAACATGTCAAAAACTTCAATTTTTCATTCCCACCAAAATGTCTCTTAATCAAGAATGACCAGAATTTTCCTTAAATTTATGCAGATTTTTTCCTGTTTGAATATTTTTAGTCAATGGTCTGTTAATAATATCCAAGAGGTAATGGCAATAGCTGTTCAGTCATGGGAAAAAATAGCCTTGGTTATAAATCTTACAATTGCTTAATATGTTGTATTTGTAATGAAAAACTTACAAAATATGTGTGAATAATAAAAACCAATTATAGCAGGCTCATATTCTTTTGGTTTTAAAAAACTAAACATGAACTTTGGTCAGTTTATTCAGAAATTTGATCACAATCTCATCATTAAATCACAGTCAATTTGCAGTCAACATTATTATCATCACCATCAGTCACGTGACTGGGTGTTGTTGTAGAGTCATAATGCATATCTGGGCTAAAAGCTAGAGAGAAATTTATTAATGAGTAATGTTTTGGTCAAGTAGACCTAGCAGAGTTCTTTTCTGTGCAGATCAAACCACAAACGATGCTCTTCAACATGAAAGTCTGCTTTGGTCATGGGGCCATTGATTCCATCAAGGGAACATTCAACCCTGACTTCATATATATTTTGAATCGTAATATATTTGGGAAAATAAGCAGCCTTATCATGGTTCAAAATTTATTGTTTCCCAAATTTTAACACTAAGAATTGAAAAAACAAAAGTGGTTTTGCAATATGTTCAGCATTGATTTTCTTTAGATTATTTTGTCTCTAATGAAAACCAGACGGGAAATCTGTCTACATGACCTTGAGTTAAAAATAAAACCGATGTTAAGTTTTGGCTCATAAAACCTTTTCTTGTAAAGTTGTCACCATTTTAGCTTTGATATATTTTTATTAAATTATATTTCATCTTCCCACGATGTCATAATAACATGAGCGGGTGGGGAGATGAAATATATGTTTATTTTCTGAGCAGTAGAAAAATTGAGGGAGCAAGGTTAGAGTTGGTGGGTTTTGTTTTCTTTGAAATTACTTTTTTTTACAGTAAAATATTTGATTTGAAAAAAAATTGTTTTCTGCATACTCAGTCAGTTAAGTGCCATACGTGATACACACTCCGGGCAATCATGATTATTTTCAAGACATGACTGACTGGGCAGAAGATTATCCCGCAGTAGGTTGCCATTGATTTCTGTGGAAGACTGGTTGCCGACCAAGGCTATAGAACCCAATCTGTCCTATTATTTAACTGAAGGAAAGAGATGGATTAATATCTTTCCCAAGGGTATTTGTGTGTAAGTGAATGCAAGGAATTTAACTGGAATTTGAACTTGACTCACTGATTTGTTGTGCCAAGTCAATATCCACTGCACCACATCCTACTCACCTTCCCAAACATTGCTACCCTATTTGGGCTGGTGCTGTCCTGTCCTGTTCTCACTGGCTTGTCTTGATAAAAGTTCAAAAGCATCTATGCAGCCTTGCGACTGATGAATTGTTTCCCACCTTACAACCCATTTCCCCACAAATGAAATAGCACAAGCGTCTCACAACTCTATTGCTATTTCCACAGCATATGTTCTGGTGAGCTATATTCCTTAGTTCCACCAACCCTGACCTTTAAAACTGAGACTTCACCATGTACATGAGAATGAATTATCAACATTGCTTTCATTTACCTGTAGCAAGAAGTAAGTTCTGTTCGGACAACTTCTTTCCAAGAAATGCCATTTCGTGGAACAGACTCTCAGCAGGATGTTTTCCCAATCTTTGTAATTTTTACCTTTTCAAGTCTTAATTGTTATCACTCCTGCAAAATTCCATTAACTTCTTGCCTTTTTTTATGTTCAAACAACATTACACATTAACCTCTACCTTGAGTGGCTCTTGAACCATGTATTGAGTGACTATTAGTATAAAAAAGAAAATAATCTGGCAATCAGTAATCCATTACTAATTTCCATGAGAGCAATTTAAAATTTCTCATGTTGCTGCAAGCACCTGCCACTCCTGTTTGCTGATGCTAGCAGCTGTAACAAATGTTTTTGAGCACTTTCAAACACATTTCTACTTGTCTTTTGTGCATTTTTATTTTAATCAAAATCTTTTCATAGTCGAAGGTCTACATTTAACTCTAAGTCTCATGTTAAGTTTCCTCTCTTGTGCTTCTCACTTGTAGGACTCTTGCTTTTTAATCAACTTTGGTCCTCAAAAATTTAAATGCCATGTCAATCATTATCTGCTGTCTTCTTAATTCCTCTTCTTTTATTGTTCTCTTTCCTTAATTATATTTTTATCTTTTTCATATTTTTTTATGCTCAGTAATCCCTTGTGGTGCAGTGGATATCGGCTCGGAACAAGAAATCGGGTGGAGCCGAGTTCAAATTCCAGTTGAATTCATTGCATTCACTTACGCGCAAATACCCTTGGGAAAGGTATTAATCCGTCTATTCCTTCCAGTTATGGGCTAAATAACAAGACAGATTGGGTTCTATAGCCTTGGCCGGCAGCCAGTCTACCGCAGAAAGCAATGGCAACCTACAGCGGGATAATCTTCTGCCCAGTCAGTCATGTCTCTTTCGAGACATGATCGCCCAAGCATGTTTCACGTATGGCACTTAACTGACTGAATCCCTTGCGTGGCTTTATTGCTTTGCCTGGGGTGAAATGATAAAAAAAAAATGATGCGCCTCTTGTGGTATTAAGCACAAACGCCATATATTGTCAATAACTGGTTAGGTAGAGCTTGTGGGAAAATTTGAAAATGCTGTGTCTGTGTGAAGTTTCTGATTTATACAGAATTGGCTCTTCTTCAGATTATAACAAAATCAGAAAAAACTTAGACTTTAAGTAATTTGCAAAGAGTAATTCAAAGATACAGATGTATATAACGGATATGGTGAATTAAAAAAAAAGGTATGAAAGACTATTTTTGTTTCAGTTGATTTTCATCATCTTGCGTATTTATAAATCCACCATTTGTCTTTGCATTGAATACTGTTGCCATATCTGATTGGGTGCTCCTGCTATTGATCTTTGGGTTCTCATCAGAATCCATCTTGCACATTTATAAATCTACCATTCATCTTTGCATTGAATACTGTTGACATATCTGGTCGGGTGATCCTGCTATTGATCTTAGGGTTCTCATCAGAATCCATCTTCCACATTTATAAATTTACCATTCGTCTGTGCATTGAATACTATTGCCATATGTGGTTGAGTGTTCCTGCTATTCATCTTGGAGTTCTCAATAAAATCCATAGGTGGATCTGTAACGTAATCAATCCCAATTTAGCAGCTTGACTTCAGTCACTTTCTCACCGGCAAGATATAGCTTCCCTCTCTCTTTTCTACAAATATTTTATAGCATCTCTGACAAGCTTCTTTTGCTGGTTCCCCAACCATAAATGTATTTACTCATGCAACTAGATAGGAATCAAGGTTCCACTCTTTTACCACCAAAAAGACAAATGTCACTTCCACTTCTACTCCCTCAGTTTCTTTTCTCTGACTCTCTCATTTATGGCATTCCCTTCCCCATACTTGCTTCCCTAATTTCTACAATCTCCAAAAGTTTAAATGCAACGTCAATTGCCTTCTTCTATCTGCTTGATTTTCATCCATCTCTTATTCCTTCTTCGACATCTTCAGTACCTTGCTTCTTTTTTTTTTTTTTTTTTTTTTTTTTTTTTCTTTCACTCTAACCCCCTGCACACCAGTTGCATTCCTGCCTTGCTTGGGGCAATTACAATAATTTTTTTTTCTTTTTCCTTTATTAACCAACATATTCTGATTTAGGTGAGGGTGCTATTTTAAAATATAGAAAGAAGTTAGCTTTTGTGATGTGCATTTTAACGTAACTATCAGTAATCAAGCAGAATCACTTATATGGTATCTTTTAGTTATCAATGATGCCAAATTAGAGATGGTCAGCCTCTTTTTCTATTTTTACTTTTTTTTATTTCAGTTTATGTAAAAAAACAAAAAAGTTGTTTTTTGATATCGATCCTGATTTTTAGAAAATAATACAATAAATTCAAGGAGAAAATCAAAAGGCACCCGAAAAACTTAAAAAAACAAATTTTTTATATTAGACTGGGAAATAGAAACAATTTTAAATTTATTACACAGTGAAATTTTTTTATGAATCTCTTCACATGTGTTCATAAGAAAATTTTTATAAAGAATTAATAAAAAAATATTTTTATTTGTTAATATAATAGATTTTTATCCCTTTAAACATTATTTTTTGTGGATATTCATATTTGAGTCAATGCTCCACTTATTAAAAGGTATATTTTCTTATTTTTGTCTGCCATTTCCAGATGATGAAAAGGACTTTGCTTAGAGGAACTCTTCAGACCTTGCTTGATTGGTAAAGTTTCTTCATGGCCAACTTGGTCAGATCTAGTGACCGTTTCTCTCTGCTCAGGAGGACACAGGTTCAAATCTTGCCAGAAAACACTTATTTTTCCTCAATAAGATTTTTTGAATATTCAAACCATGATAGTTATGGCAGAAGGTGCTCAAAAGCGCTGGACTGAGTTATCAACTTTTCCTCATTCTAAACTTTGATCCAGTATTTTAATTTCCAACATGCACCACCAGTTTGCTCATGTCAAAATGTACTTCACTGGACTTGGTTATTAATTCACTTCATAGAAATTATATATATATATATATATATAGCATCACTCATTCAGTAATGAATTAGAGCACACTAACTACTGGCGTATGATACATCATACACTAAAAGTCTACCTCCTTTTATACTCAGAGGTAGAATCACCAAATGACACCAATTCGGTCGGGTTTCAATTCTGGGTAAAAGCAGTCAGATGTCTAACCGTACAGATGAGCTGTGATACAGCAAAACAGATCTGTCTGCAGATGACTATATATATATACTTATTTATCAATGGAACTTTGTGTATGTGTCTGTTACCTATAGACTCTGAAATGGCTGAACCAATTTTCTTGAAAATTTACACAGTTGTACTATAAGTGTCTGCGAGTGTTCTTAGCTAGGTTTTGTCGAGGTATTCCCGATAAATATTGATAATCGAAAATATCGGGTTATAGAAGGAGTGGTCCGATTTAAATCAAATTTGATACACTCATAGACAAAGACATAAGAACCGATATTCAGAAGTTTCACGGTTGCAGTTCTTACAATGGTGCAGAAAATTGATTATTTATATATATATATAAGGCAAGATGTTTGTGTGTGTGTCTGTTTATCTGTCTTTATGTCCTTTATACAAATCCACAATTTTTTTCTGATTCTCACCAAATTTCACACAAATATTCTTTAGGCTGAGTTTGAGCTCCAGGACCATGGATTAGTTTTAAAGCTTTCATTATACCCGAGCAACACCGGGCTATGCTGCTGGTATATATATATATATATATATATATATTAAAAGGTACAGTCCACAAGCGGATGTGAAAACAAGCTCTCTTATCTTTCTGAAGATGAGATTCTGATCTTGAAATATTAATAAATAATAACTAGGTAATACCCAACACCTTCTTTATCTTCCTTTATTTTACAAAATGCATTGATTCATCACCTGTTATGACCATTTTCAAAAAGGTTTATTCTTCCTCAATAAAATCAAGAACTTGTGTAGCTGAAATTTTATTTTATTTTTATACAAGTTAAAGCAGTTTTGCCAGACACATGTCTTGTACCCAAATCTTCCGTGAGAATGGGCTGAACTGAACCCAAACTACTGTTCACATCCTCCATGTTGTGGAGTAGTTTTCACACTGAATTTTATAATCATGCTATGTCAGTTGCTAATTCACTGAACATACCCAAAATGTTAAGAACTTGGTGATCTTTCACTGAAAGCTGACTTCTTAGTATTCGGCTGTCAACTAATATCAACTGCTTAGTAGTTCTACTGAACTCAAATAGAACTCTTTAGAACTACTATGAACTTCCCAAGAACTTCTCAAGAACTTCTCCCGTTAACTTCCTGTTAACTCTTGTTAATATAGGAGGGAGAGTCCATTATCTGAGGAATAGGTATGTTTCCCCATAACACTCTGACAACTCATTCACAGGGATTCGATGATCTTTCTGAAGAGCTGCATGCACATCTGTGATGTTTTCATTCTAGTCTTAGATCTCCCTGGATGTGCACCACTGTCAACATTTTGTTACCCATCTTGGAATTATTTGAGCCACACAAGCACTCATGTCTGGCTCATATACTCCTCTCCATAAACTTTCTGCAATTTTGCCAAGGTCTCTATGCAGGTATCCACCAAAATTTTATCAAAATTGGAAAATTATTCTTTGCTTAAATGGAACCTCTGTGGTGTGTGGTGGGGGGAGTTGACCACACTCTACACACTTTCCTTCCATTCTTCTGTAGAACCACATTTCAGCTGCTTCAAGTTTTCCTTTCATCTTTGTTGATATTGTCCAACATTCACTGCCATATTGAAGAACTGACATCACATAGCAATCTAGTACTCTCTTCTTTGTTTCTAGAGAAAGTTTCCTGTGTCTTAATACTTTACTCAGCTTCTGGAATGCATCCTTGCCATGCCAGTTCGCCTTTGGATCTCTGTATCGCACTTTCCATCTTCAGTTAGAATACTTTCCAGATATTTAAATTTTTCATACCTGATTGATTTTAACATCCCCCACCAGTACTTGGCACTTTGGGCTGCTTTTTTTGCTGATGACCATGCATTCAGTTTTCTTGCAGTTTATTTTTAGTCTCTTCTTGTCACTCTCTTCAGCTATCTTCTGCAGGAGGTCCTGCAGTTTCCTTTCCATGTCTGCAATCAACACTGTGTCGTCTGCATATCTTATGTTGTTCAGATTGTGACCTCCGATGACAAATCCTGGCATAACATCTTGGGTCCTCAAAATATTCTCACTGTACAAGTTAAATAGATCCAGTGAAAATACACATCCCTGTTTTATGCCCCTTTCTATCTTTGTAAATCTGCTGAATTCATTACCTGTCCTTTTCAGGCAGTTTGCTGCCACTAGAGATTCTTTATTACCCTAATGTCTTTCCCAAATATGTCAAGGTTACTGATCATCTCCATCAATTCTTTGTAGCATATTTTGTCGAACAGCTAAGCATAATCAATAAAGCACAAGTATAAGTCCTTCTTCATTTGTATTGCCCTTTCAGAGAGCATCCTAATCATAAATATGGCATTCCTTTTCCCAATGTCTTTGACAAACCCGTGCTGTTCTCGTCCTATCTCTTGCCTGATTCTGCTTTTTACTCTATTCATCAGTTTTCGGACAATTGGTTTTGTAATATGACTCATTAAGCTGATAGTCCAGTGTAGTTCACACCCTTTAGCACCTAGCTTCTTAGGCAATGCTATGAAAATAGACTTGCATAGGTCGTCTGGCATTATACCACTATTATAAATTTAATTTATTATTTTCGTAATTTTCTCTATGCCGAATTCTTCCAGGGCTATCAGCAGGTCTATTACAATGTCATCTGGACCAGCTGTTTTGAACCTTATAAAAACCAATATCTTCTAACCGCTTCCTTTACTAGAGCAAATATCTTGGCTTAGAATTTTTCCTCATTCTTTGTTTAAATGGGGCTGAGAATGCAAGTCTTAAAATGACATGTTGAAAATGGCTATTTCCTCTCTAAGTTTTACCTGAATTTACAAATATATATATATATATATATATATACCTGTATATATTTGCAGATATGTAAATCTATATAATAATTATAATATATATATATATATATATATATATATATATAGTGTTGAGTTGTGATGATGCTTTTTGTCATAAAGCACTTGATTGAGATTGGCCACAAATACTATTAATGCAGAGAAGTTTATCACTTAACTGAGCAGAGTTATGTCGACTTCAAAGTTTCGTGAAGACATCATGATGATATCCTGACAAGGACATCACAATGGTGCCTTCACACACACACACACACACATTTATATAGTCATCTGCAGACAAATCTGTTTCACTGTATCACAGCTCATCAGTATGGTTAGACATCCAATTACCTTTACCCAGGATTGAAACCTGACGAAATTAGTGTCAGTCAGCGATTCTACCTCTGAGCTATGCGTGCTTGGTAGAAGGAGGCAGACTTTTAGCGTATGATGTATCATGCATCAGTAGTTAGAGTGCTCTAATTCATTACTGAATGAGCGATGTGTAGATGCTAGAGTAGCTTCTTTTTTTTCAAAGTCTACTATTCTTCCAGAGTGCTCAATCAGTTTGTGAGAGCGTAAATAAATATATTAGTCAGCCAATTCTGCCACCATGGTTTCAACTTTTTGGTATCATCAAATATTATGGACGATATCAAAAGGTTGAGATCATGGTAGCATAATTGCCTGTTCTTCCTAATTTTGATATTTAAGAGCTCATCATGATAACCTTTGTCTTTTATTATTTTTATATATATATACATATATATATATATATATATAGTCATCCGCAGAGAGATCTGTTTCGCTGTATCACAGCTCATCAGTACTGTTAGACTCCGATTGCTTTTAACCCAGGATTGAAACCCGACCGAACTGGCATCAGCCGGCGGTTCTACCTCTAGGCCATGGGTGCACGGTACAAGAAGGCAGACTTTTTAGTATGTATATTGTCATTATATACGCCCAATAGCCAGAGTGCTCTAATTCATTAGTGAATGAGTGATATATATATATATATATATATATATATATATATATATATATATATATATAATCTCTGAATTGTTAAAAGTAATGTTTTTATTTAAAGAAAGAATGATTAGCTCTCAAATTGTGGTAAAATATGTACCATGAATATATTGTCATTAATTTTTTTTAAGACATCAATAATTTCTATAACCTTCTTGTTCTAGTTTCAAATAAAATATCTTAATAAATTTCCTCTTAAAATTTATTGAAATTTTTTTTCCCCATTTTTTCTTCTTTTTTTATGTCTTTATCACGGTTTTCTCCTCTTTCTCAGTGTTTATGGTGTTTTGAAACAATATCTGTAGTCCATTTAGATACAAATAAATTCCTCCTCTCCCTCCGGATAGAAATGTAAGGGGAGGTAACTGACTAACACAAATGATTTGAGAATGTAAATGTCGGATTAGTTGGGGGAACATATCTGACACTCACTTGACATTTAAGACTCAATGCAAAACAAACACATTCCAGTTATATCTTCCTGGTGCTATAAATGAACGGCCATTACGTCTGACAACTTTACCATTTCACGTAACGCTCATTTTGACTTTAGTTTTTAATTTTGCTATATTTTTTAATATATTTTCCAACATGTGCACTTAGTCAATATCTTACCATAAAGCATGCATTTGTATGCAGAAAAGTATATATATATATGTATGTGTGTGTGTGTCTATTTTGTGTAGGTGTTTAATGGTCTTTATTGTGTGTAAATATTTAATATATGTGCGTGTCTTTACTGTATTTAATATGAATGTAGTATGAGTGTGTGTTTGATGTGTGCGTGTTTATGTTTATTATGTCTTCATGTGCAGGTAATGTGCAAGGCAATAAAGCCACTAAGACATGAGATTACTGAGTGAGAGAATGTGAGAAAAAAGAAAGCATTAAGGAGAGAGACAAAAGAACAGGAATTAAGAAAGCAGAAGATAACGATTATCAATGTCATCTTGGTACCTCAGCTCATCAGAACGATTACCATGAAATTATTCATAGAAAAGGCACAGGGAAGTTAGGTTAGGGTGGTAGGAAAGTGACTGAAGCTGAGATGCCAGAGCAGGATCAATAAAATTGCAGATTATTCTTTGGAGTTTGTCAAAAATCTCTAAATATATATAACATAAGCACCAGACCAGACATAGCAGCAATTATCAATGCATGGATGAATGATAGACTTATAAATAAGATTCTGTTGAAAAATTTATCTCACACGACAACTTTCCTAGCAGCAGTCCTAGCAAGTGATTCAATATAATCTTTCCATTTCATGTCAGTGGAAAATGTTAGCCTAAGTAGTTGCAAAAAGTCACTCTCTTGGAGGTTAGCATCAGTGAAATAAACACAGATTGATAACAGTCTATTACATACATGAACGCAATCTTCAGGTAGTTGATTTTTTGTCTAAACTGTTTATATATGCTGGTTAGTGATGTATTATGTGTAATAAGGTCTGATATATTATTATGAGCAGTAATAGTTATATTTCAAAATACTATTGACCAGGAATAATCATAAATCCAGATGTGGTTATTTATCTCTGTTTATATTTTACTCGTTGCTTATTATTGATTACTTTTCTATTTGTTGTTATAATTACATTCTGTTTATGTGTGCATTATTGTTAATTTGCTTATTGTTTATTCAATTTGTTTATTTATTTTTGTAACTCTTAATAAAGTTTAAGTTTTTTCCTATCTCTCCTAATCTCTGTTCTGCCAACCATTTACACAAGTTCATTAGGTAGGTTATTTGCTGCTTTCCTCTGTCTCTCTTGCCTTCAATATGTCCTGTGAGTGTCAAATTCTCTTAGTAAAGTTTGTCTTTTTCCTATCTCTCTCCTAATCCCTGTTCTGCCAACCATTTACACAAGCTCATTACGTAGGTTATTTGCTGCTTTCCTCTGTCTCTCTTGCCTTCAATGGTGAGTTTCAAATTCTCTTCGTAAAGTTTGTCTTTTTCCTGTTGTCATATGCCTTCCTCGTCGATAATCACAAATGTAATTACATGCCGATTCAAGGATATCTACATTCTTCACATCTATGGACAGATACGAGTTCTCTCTCCTAGATCGTGGCAAATGAAAAACAATATAATAAATAAAGAGTAAACAGATAAGATCACTATTCGATCGATATGATCGAAATGTTATCTTCCCATGTCTGCTTCTTTAACAACACACGCACTGACTAACAATTCAAGGATGATCAACAAGGCGAAATGGTTTTTGGTATAAAATTTTAATATGTGAACAAAATATTAAAATAAATGAAAATATAAATCTGAGTAAGAATGTCCAGTGACCCAAATCTCAAAAATTATGTTGGGATACCAAATTGGTCAAAATAACAAATTACAACGAATACGAATGAATATGAATACAGAAGATTAACACAATCAAAAATGAGAAAGAATTTATATAGTATTATTTAAACATGTGACATGGTGTTTATGATAACATAATATTCAGGGATGTATGTATATATTTCTAACACAGATCCAAAATATAATAACTTATCTTTATGTTCAGTTCTCTCCTTTTGTTGTACTGTCTTTTCTTTTTTTCTCTCTCTCTCTTTTCTTTCTTTCTTTTCTCTTTTCTTTCTTCTTCTTTACACAAACTTGGATTCAAACACTGTCCATTTGCAATAAATGTATCTGCAATTTTCTTCACTTCTTTCTTCAAACGAACGTTGTATTTTCAGCACACAAACATCTCTGCAAATTTCTTCACTTCACTTGGTTCTTTATCTGAACGTTATCTTCTTTGCGTCAATATTTTCTTTCTTGATGAATAATTCGATTTATTCTTCTTTTTTAAATTAACGAATAAAAATATATATACTTATAATTCTTATCCGGAGTTGCTTAAGATGAACTGGCCGTGTTACGTCATTATCAAAATGCGTCTCCCTTTTCCATTCATAAACTATCAGGCTTCAACATATCTTGACTTGTCCCTTCAAAGTCTAGCCCACAACTGATTCCAATTTTCTGACTTCCTCGTGACTTGCATTTGGCACAAATTTTAACTCCTGCTGCTTCGTGGTTTCATGCCTGGTCCCTGTTTAGACACCTGTTACTAAGGATATTTGGGTCAGTCAGCTTCTGCCCTGTTATCCTAAAATGATTATAGGCCCCCACATGACTATCCCCTGTTGCCAAGTGGAGACTAATCTTAATTTGTAAGTATGTGTGTATGACTAACTGCATTCATAACACTCTTTTTCTTAATCCCTGTTCTGCCAACCATTTACACAAGCTCATTAGGTAGGTTATTTGCTGCTTTCCTCTGTCTCTCTTGCCTTCAATATGTCCTTTGAGTGTCAAATTCTCTTAGTAAAGTTTGTCTTTTTCCTATCTCTCTCCTAATCACTGTTCTGCCAACCATTTACACAAGTTCATTAGGTAGGTTATTTGCTGCTTTCCTCTCTCTCTCTTGCCTTCAATATGCCCTGTGAGTGTCAAATTCTCTTAGTAAAATTTGTCTTTTTCCTATCTCTCTCCTAATCCCTGTTCTGCCAACCATTTACACAAGTTCATTAGGTAGGTTATTTGCTGCTTTCCTCTCTCTCTCTTGCCTTCAATATGCCCTGTGAGTGTCAAATTCTCTTAGTAAAATTTGTCTTTTTCCTATCTCTCTCCTAATCCCTGTTCTGCCAACCATTTACACAAGCTCATTAGGTAGGTTATTTGCTGCTTTCCTCTCTCTCTCTTGCCTTCAATATGCCCTGTGAGTGTCAAATTCTCTTAGTAAAATTTGTCTTTTTCCTATCTCTCTCCTAATCCCTGTTCTGCCAACCATTTATACAAGCTTATTATGTGCTGATTTCTTTTGTCCTTCTTGCTTTCAATAACTCCTGTGAGTGTTAAATTTTCTATGTCCTCTTTTTTCCTTATGTTCCCTAGAAATTTCAATTATCTCTTTCTAATACTCAGTATAAGAATCTTTTCTGTTTCCATTTTCAGTTCACGGTATTTTCAGTATCCTTCTGTAGAATTTCATTTAAGTATCTTCATCTGTGATGAGATTGTCCAGAATTCATTTCCATGTTAGAGGTCTGATATTAGATATCAGTTCCCCAATATGGCAGTGGATGCTAGAAAATCTCCGTACTATTTTCTTTCTTGTAATGAAATATATATGCGTTGTGGTACAGTGGATATCGGCTCGGAACGAGAAACCGGGGAGCCGAGTTAGAATTCCAGTTGAATCCATTGTATTCACTTACGCACAAATACCCTTGGGAAAGGTATTAATCCGTCTCTTCCTTCCAGTTATGGGTTAAATAGCAGGACAGATTGGATTCTATAGCCTTGGTCAGCAACCAGTCTACCGCAGAAAGCAATGGCAACCTACTGCGGGATAATCTTCTGCCCAGTCAGTCATGTCTCGAAAGAGACATGATCGTCCAAGCGTGTATCACGTATGGCACCTGACTGACTGACTGAATGAAATATTCCTATTCAGAATGATATCAGAAGAGTAATGCAGATGCAAGTGATCAAATATCCAAGGTAAAATTGAAATAATTTAAATATTCTTTATCACAATAAAGCATAAGTTCTCCTATGCATCAAGATCTGATGGTAACGCTAACAAAAAAAATGGGGGCGGATTTTTTTTTTTTTTTATAAGCGTTTCACCCCGAGCAAGGCATGTCACTGCCACTACTGTGCAGGGGGCTACGTAGAGTGGAGAAAGGCTGATTAATTATAGGAAATGACAGAGTGGGTGATAGGCGGGTAAGGATACCGAGAATGAGGGTTGGGTAGATGAGAGTGTTGTGAGAATAGTTGGGAGTTAGTGTGATAGGAGGTGTCTATTGACCCTACATTTAAACACCTGGAGATTGTAACTGTCGGGAAAGCAGACTTGTGAAAGGGAGTTCCACAGGCGGGAAGCGCGAGAAAAGAAGCTGTTGGAGTAGAATTTACGGTTACATCTTATTTGTTTAACTGTAAAAGGGTGGGACCTAGTTGCTAATCTAGTATCTCATGTAAATTCGTGCTTAGGCGGCACCAGTGATCTAAGCTCATCAGAGCAGAAGCCATGAAAGTACTTGTAGAAGAGGCACAGGGAAGCCACATCACGCCGGTGTGAGAGCGGCTGCAGCCGGTCTGCCAAGTCAGTATCAACCACGTTGCAGATCCTCCTTTGTATTTTGTCAAGAAGCCCAAGGAGAGCAGCAGGGGCACCCGACCAGATATGGCAGCAATATTCAATACACGGGCGGATGGTAGATTTGTATATGTGCAGAATAGATTCAGGTGGGTGGGAAAAATTTCCGGGCCCTGCACAGGGAGCCGACTTTCATAGCAGCAGATTTGGCAATGGATTCAATATAGTCATTCCATTTGAGGTCCGCCGAGAGTGTAAGGCCAAGGAGGCGTAGTATTTTACTCTCTGGGAGGCTAGCCTGTCCCATGCTAATGGGAGGTAGATGCGATTGTCTATGGTGATTAGTTGATAACAGCTTTGTTTTAGAGGCATTGAAATTTACCAACCATTTCCTACCTCAGGTCACTACGGATTGGAGGTCCCTTTCAAGTACGGCAGCGAGGTTCACTTTGTCGTCCAGACCTGGTTTCTGATTGATGCGAGAGTAGATTGTTGTGTCATTGGCATACATGCCAACTTGGGATCTAATGGTGTCGGGGAGATCATTAATGTAGATCAGAAAGAGCGTGGGACCTAGGATAGAACCTTGAGGGACGCCCGCGTTCGTCTGGTAGTTTTGGGAGGCATGTCCATTTAATACCACCTTCAATGTGCGGTTAGAGAGGAAAGACTGGATGAGGTCAAACAGATGTACAGTTATCCCATAGCTCTGCAGTTTGCACAAGAGGCCAGCATGCCAGACCCTGTCGAATGCTTTGGAGATATCCAAGGCAACGGTTCGGGCTTCACCATTCTTGTTAAGTGCCTGGTATATGTACTCGGTAATGGTCGTTAGCATATCAGCAGTAGACCTGATGAAGCGAAACCCATACTGTTTGTCAGAGAGAAGCCCGTTGGCCATAAGATGCTGAATCACCTCGGCTTCGAAAACTTTGCCAAAGATTGGAAGGAGACTAATAGGACGGTAATTGGCGGGGTCTGAGGGTTCGCCAGAATTCTTAAATATAGGTACTACGCAGGAGGACTTCCAACAGGCAGGAAAGCAGGAAGCAGATAGGCAGAGGTTATAGAGTTTAGAGAGGACAGAGGAGAGTTCTGGGGCACATTTCTTCAGTACTATGACTGGGATTCCGTCACCGCCGCTCGCTTTGTGTGGGTCAAGTTGCGCAATTATCTTAGCGACCAGCGAGGGTGTAATGTGGACGTTATTTAGTTGAGCCTTAGTTCTGGGTGGGAAGTCTGGTGTAGGTATTCCTAACGAGTCCAGTGTCGAATTGGTTGAGAATCTATGGGCAAAGCATTCAGCCTTGTCGGCTGGGGAGGTGAAAACTTCAAATTCATTGATTAGTGGGGGTATTGAAGTCTTGTTCCTGCTGAGCACGCTTTTGCAGAGACGCCAGTAATCTTTGGAGCCAAACTTAGAGGATGCTATGCATTGCCTAATTCTGGTAGCAAACGCCCTCTTGGCTTCGTTCAGTACTTTTTTACACTTGTTCCGTGCTGAGGTGAAAAGGCGGCTGTTTTGGTTCGACAAGCAGCTTCGATAGAGCCGGAAGAAATGGTTCCGGTGGGCAATAGCGGCCAAGCAAGCGGGTGAGAACCAGGGGTACGAATTTGGTTTTAGTTGGAATTTTCTGGCAGGGATAAAAGCATCGATGCCAGCCTTAACCCAAGAGGAGACTTCGGAGGCACAGTCTTCGACAGGAAGATCAAAGACGTTGTTCCAGGGGACGTCGCAGAGGAAGTCCCTGAACGAGTCCCAGTCGGCTCTTTGGGAGCAGTATGATATTCTGCTGGTCTGGTTTTCTTGGGTAGAGTTAGTGCGGATTGATATGTTTACGGAGACTACGGCGTGGTCAGAGTTTCCGAGGGGGCAGAGTTGCCTGGTAGTGCAGGAGTCTGGGATGGAGGTAAAACAAAGGTCGAGTAAAGAGTCCCTTCCGTTAGGGTTTTTAGAGAAACGCGTGGGGAAGTCCACCACTTGCGTTAGAGCTTGGGCTATTGAAAAGTGCATGGTGCGGATCCCAGCAAGGTCAGTGGCTGAGTTTTCAAGCCACTTGGTGTGGTGGGCGTTAAAACCGCCAAACACAAATATATGGGCAGATGGGTGAGAAGAAATGGCCCTGTCGATGTTAGTAGAGATGCAATCAAGTACCGTACAGTCAGAGGAGGAGGGGGAGCGGTAGAGGAAGAAGAGATAGCTAACCGAGCTTAGAAGTGAGAGACGGAAGCACATGAAGGAATGATCAAGGGATTCAAGAGATGTGACCCTGGCTAGGGGGAGTTGTTCGCTGACATATACACCAAGCCCATGCATATGGACATTGGAGTCCTTCCTGAAGAGAGGAAGGTAACCAGGAACGAACAGCTCTGAAGAGGGGATAGAAGGGTCAAGGTTAGTCTCACATATAGCTAAGATATCGGGTGAGTTAGAAGGAAAGACTCTACACTATTAAAGTTACTGCGAATACCTCGTATATTTGTGAAGGTAACGCAGATAGGTTTAGGCGATTTACGACTAGCTGGTTTAGGCTTGCTATTTTGTTTGTTTAATTTCATGCTGGTTATAGTTGTGGATAGAGAGAGGTCTAGAGTAGGGTCAGATGGTCATTAATTGCAGCAGGTGAAGGATGGTGAATGGCGCCGCCTGCAGCATAATGTGGCCTCGGGGTTGCCCATCGGAAATTCATGCAGGGACGCCCGTCCATGCGCGAAATGGCACTACAGGAACCCCAATATTATTCAACTGTTGATCAGAGCAGCCTCTCGAGACGCTACGCAAGAGTTCGGGCTCCTAACTACCAGTCGGAAGCAGCAACCAGGAAACTGCCAACCCGGTACCCTCAGAATGAAGAGACATTGCCACCATACTCACCAACTGCAAAAAGCTTCCAGCCGAACCGACATAAAGACTGAAAAAGAGAGAGATGAACCGGGAACCCCTTCCTAAACAAGAAACAAGGTGATCACCTCTACTCCTGTCCAAAAGAAGGGGGTGGAGTGTGAGACCGGGCGATAGAAGGTACTATCTACTCCAATTAAAAAAAAAGAATAAATGTGTGACTGAAGTTAACTAAGTTTTAACTTAGTATAAGTCAAACCTAAATTTGATAATTAAGAACAATTTACACAAAAATTAGGCAGAAAAGATAAGAACCGAAAAAAAAAATAAATAAATAAATAAAATAAAATAAAATAAAAAATACAAATAAAAATAAATAAATAAATAATTCAAAAAATAAGATCACACTGGCTAAACTTACCAAGTTGCAGGCTGGCTGACAGAAAAATGTTAAGAAAATTTCAAAAATTATCTTCATTTTGTTTCTTCTATTCAGTTCTGGAATGTTTAAGTTACCTTAAGTAAGCAGTAACAGACAGTAGTGTGATGGAGGGTGGGGGGATCACCTCCAAACCATGTGTCTAGTTAGCAAGGGAATGACAGAGAACAATAAAATAAAAAAAAAAACAAACATGGCCGGTCTTAGAATTCCTACATATAACCAAAACCCTAATATACCAAACCTAAATTTGATAATTAAGAACAATTTACACAAAAATTAGGCAGAAAAGATAAGAACCGAAAAAAAATAAAATAAAATAAAAAATACAAATAAAAATAAATAAATAATTTAAAAAATAAGATCACACTGGCTAAACTTACCAAGTTGCAGGCTGACTGACAGAAAAAAGTTAAGAAAATTTCAAAAATTATCTTCATTTTGTTTCTTCTAGTCAGTTCTGGAAAGTTTAGGGAAATGACTTTATTAGAAAAAGCTGAAAAATAGCCTTGAATATTGCTGTCAAGTATGGTCTTATGCTCTTGATGTATATCTAGAGATTCTAGATAAAATCGAAAGAAAATCTGCAATGTTAGTAGTCCTGACATGTCATATCAGCTTCAGTCACTTTCCCACTTCTCTGTACCTTTTCTTTGAATATTTTCACTGTGGTATGTTGATTTTATGAATTGAAACGCGGTACTATAGGATCTGTGTTTAGGTGCAGTGGATATTGGCTTGGAACGACAAATCAAGGAGCCAAGTTTGAATACCAGTTGAATTCCTTGCATTCACTTACACACAAACACCCTTCGAGAAAGTATTAATCCATCACTTCCCTCCAGTTATGGGCTAAATAACAGGACAGATTGGGTTCTATAGCCTTGGCTGGCAACCAGTCTACCACAGAAAGTAATCACAACCTTCTGCGGGGTAATCTTCTGCCCAGTCAGTCATGTCTCATTTGAGACATGATCATCCAAGCATGTATCACATATGACACTTAACTTACTAACTATATTCATGGTAAGGTCTCATCATTTTACAGTTGAAATAGCTAGATGTAACCTTCCCTAAGAATACTTTCATGATAATTGTTCAGATGAACTTTCTTCTATGGTACCTAGACTTTATAAATTTAAGTGCAGTACTATATGTAAACTGTTAAAAAAAGCAATATCAAATTTTATCTACCGTTCTCTTTATTGTTCTTTCTCCTTCTCTTATTTTTTTTACTTTAATCTCTTGTGTCTTGGTGATATGATTTTTTTAAAAGTCATAAAAATTCCATTCTTAGCTAAAACGTAGCTAAAATTGTAACTGGCAAACAGTGATCTCACCATACTGCTGCTGCTATAAGAAATTTAGTATGAACTTATCTCACTAGTGCCCCTATATATGAATTTACTCGAGCCAAAAGATTAGCAACTAGGTTTCACCCTTTTACTGTGACACCAATAAGATATAAACGTAAATTCTTCTCCAATAGCTTCTTTTCTCACACTTCCTGCCTATGGAATTCCCTTCCATTTACTTGCTTCCTTGACAGCTACAGTCCCCAAGTATTTAAATGTAAAGTCAATAGTCATCTTCTATCTCACTAACTTGCATCCTCTCTCTCTCTCTCTCTCATGCTCTCATCTCATTTCTGCAGTATTCTCTTCTTTCTCCTCCCCGCTTCCTGACACCTCCTGTATTCTGTCACTCCTTTTTATAACTTTCCTCCTATGTAACCCCCAGCACAACAGTAGCAGTATACTGCATTGCTTGGGATGATATGATTACAAAAAAAAAACAAAAAAAAACTTATACTAAGTTATTATAATCATTATATTTGGTGGATACAAGTTTGAGTAGACGCCCCTTTTTTGGTGGGGCGGTGAGTGAAACAATGTGGTTGATGTTTACTGGCTTGGGCATTCAAGAGTATTAAAGAAAATGTACCTATTGGCAGGATTCCAACATACCTTCCTACACCCAACTATTTTTTTTTAATCATTTCACCCCAAACAAAGTGATAACACCACTAAGACTCGGGTGGTTCCAGAAGAATGAGAAGAATTTAGTGAGGAGAAGTGAAGAGAAAAATTCATGAAGACAGAACATGGTGATTGACATTGCATTTAAATCTTTGAAGATCGTAGTTGGCTGTGAAGCAAGAAATCAGAAGGAATCTTCACAGGTGAGAAGTATGAGAAAAGAAACAGTTAGAATAGAAATAGTAGTTTCATCTAGCTAGTTCCACAGTGAGACCTACTTGCCAATCTAGTCAGTCAGTCAGTTAAGTGCCAAGGCTATAGAACCCAATCTGTCCTGGAGAGAGAAGAGATAGATTATATTACATGATTATATTAAGTATTAGGGGGGATCAGTTTATTACTTCTTAACAATAGAAAACTGATCCCCCACTTTATGCCCAGTACAAATTTTAATTATATTTCCAACTATCATATTCAGTCAGTTCAGTTAAGTGCCATACATGATACATGCTTGGGCGATCATGTCTCGAAAGAGACATGACTGACTGGGCAGAAGATTATCCCACAGTAGGTTGCCATTGCTTTCTGCGGTAAACTGGTTGCCGACCAACGCTATAGAACCCAATCTGTCCTGCTATTTAACCCATAACTGGAAGGAATAGATGGATTAATACCTTTCTATTTGCGCGTAAGTGAATGCAATGAATTCAGTTGGAATTCAAACTCGGCTCCCCGATTTCTTGCTCCGAGCCGATATACAATACACATGCTTAAATTAATGCAGTCAAGACCCTTAGGAAAACAGTTTATCAGAACAGTTACCAAAAAACTGACTGTAGTTAAGATGCTACATTATAGATTCTTCAGTTATTTGAAGAGCCACCTTCCTCCCAGATGTGCGTTATACCACTCAACCATGAAAACTATATATCCAATCAAAGTGGAATATAATATTTAGAGAATCAAGAAATGATGTTGGATTATATATGAAAATCCATTAACTACTTAGAAATATAAAAAGTTGCCCAAGTGTTTTTGATTCTATCCAGAATGAAATGTTCTTTAATAAACAAATTAACTAATAACGTTTTAGAAAAAAATAAAATATAAAAACTGTACACAAGTTCTTAACCTATAATATTTTGCCGCAATATTTAAACTGAAATGGTTTCCCCGAATCAGATGATGAATGATGAGTTACTTCCTATTTTTGATCACATTTGTATCAAAAATATGAATTTAAGTCGACGGGCTTAACTTTGAAAATAATCTGATTAAGGTGGAGAAGAAATCAAACAATTCTAGATATTTATTTGAGTACAATTTGGTCAATTGGTTTTCAAATATTTTTTTTTTGTTTTTGCCAAATCCATTGATGTATGTCTTTTTTGTAACTGACAAGAAAAAGTATCCACCCCCTGAAAGATATTAGACTAATCTTTTAATTGAACAACATTTTCCAAATAATTATTTGTATTTTATTATTATTACTATTATTCTCTCTCTCTCTCTCTCTCTCTCTCTCTCTCTCTCTCAGGACAGTGGATCAGTTTTGCAAAAGCTGCTCTTAAAATGGCTATTATGTTCTGAATATCTTTTTATTGTATTTTTTATTTTATTTTTAATAACATTGCCGATTCTTTAATCTCGCTTTGCAACCCTCCCTGCTTTCTGTCTTAAAATAATTGATAGCATTAAAGTTCTGCATTTATAATTTTGTTGGCAGACAAAATTTGGTAAATGACAGTCTGGCCAATAATGACTTTGTTCGGTTTATCTAAGAGGATTTTGTCACAACCCACCCCAACCATTGTTCGTCGTCTCTGTGTTCTGATGGAGATATTAGCAAAGCAAATAGTCCTTTCAAGATTTTTATAGCCAAGATTTAATTGCTGAGAAAGATTTTGATACATTTGTAGTCATCTTAGCTTTATTAGAAACAAAATGCCAACTAAATCTCATTGAGATAAAAAAAAAAGTACTGAGTGACTTCTGAAGATCGCCACATGCAACATACACCTGAGGAAGGTTGAAAAACACATTGGCGTGTAATACTATTATTAGCCATATATTAAATCATTTGGTGTTCATTGGCTGAGCAGCCACTATTTCCAATTGCAATTTATAAAATCTTTCTATTAAAACCATTTTTCAGGAAATATATGCCTCAAGTCGACTATTATTGCTGTTTATAGTACTGATATAGAAAGCAATGGCAACCTACTGCGGGATAATCTTCTGCCCAGTCAGTCATGTCTCGAAAGAGACATGATTGCCCAAGCATTTATCATGTATGGCAATTAACTGACTGATAGTACTGATAGTATATAGTATAAGATATGCATTCTGGTAAAATGGATATCGAGTCGGAATGGTTAGAGCCAAGTTCAAATTACAGTTGAATTCATTTGCACTCATATACACTTGGGAAAGGTATGAATCTATTTCTTCTTCATCCAGGTATGGGTTAAATAGCTGGACAGATTGAGTTCTATAGCCTTGGTTGGCAGCCAGTCTATCACAGAAAGAAATGGCAACCTACTGTGGGAAAATCTTGTCTTGTGAGTCAAGGATTGAAAGTGATAAGATCACCCAAGCGTGTATCACATTTGGCACTTGACTGACTGTTGTTAAACAGTAGATTTCTGTTTGTTTTCGGTTACAGTGCTCGCTCCACACATGGGTTTAAAGCTTCCAGACAAAAATAAACAGTCTTAATACTAATCTCTCAATCAGCGCACGTCACCACAGTCCCAACGACCCTCGCAGCCCTTTTTATGGACAAAAACCATTGCCGATGCACCAATCATTGCCATCAGCCTCGTTCTCACTCTGCATAAAATGTCAGGTCAAAGAATATTCCTTTCTTTGACCAAACTTGCGAGGGGAGAGGACGCAGCCGACAAAACAACAAACTGTCTGGCGTGGGTTTACGCACACATTCATCACAACACAGTAGCCTAACAAGCAAAACACCTTGGATGCTTTGGCTCTGGTAAGTGTGAACGTTTATCGTCACACTGACTGACTGATCGTATTGATGAGGGTTTCTTTTCTAACCTTTAGTTTGAAGTTGTGTTAACATCAACATTGTTCTTATGTCATTGTTTTCTGCTATCCATTTTAGTTATTGGCACTATTAAAAATCTTCAAGTGATCATAGTTTCTCCGATTTGGTACAGTTCTCTATGATTTCATGGCACCAGTCTTTGAGGTTTCAACTTCAGCGGGTCATTTATTGCCAACTAAACTTTATTTATTTATTGCTGGTAATACCTTTTTCTTTCAACAATTTATTGTTTTTTATATAAGTTTTTGTGTCTAGTAATACTTTTTTCTTTTCAAGTATCAAGATTCATTGGGATTTGTTTTTAAGGGCAGGGTCCCCAAGTCCTACCCTTGTTATTTAACCCATAACTGGAGGGAAGGGACTGAGTAATACTTTTCCATAGGGTACCAGTGCTTAAGTGAGTGCAGGGTATTCAACTGGAATTCGAACTCGGATTACCGATTTCTCTTTCCGAGCCGATATCCACTGCACCACAATGCACATCCGTCACTATACGCTTACAGCACCTGGCATTCCCGAGCAGTCACCCATCTAAATACTGACCAGGCTCAACATTGCTTAACTTCGGTGATCAAGCGAGAACTGGTGTATTCAACATGATAGGCAGTAAGCCACTCTTTCAAATTGATTTGTAAGCAGCTGCTCTGAGAAAATGAGGGAAACTTTTTAACTAGAAAAAGTAAAAATTATTCTTTTTTCTTTTAAGTTGCAGTGTCTCTTCAGAATGTGGTCAATTATGACTCTCCACACTTTCCTTTCCACATCTAAGCAATGTTAATCTCTTTTAATGTCCTTCTCATTACCCCATTCTTGGCTATCCATTTACACTGTCTACAGCTGTTAAAAACTTTATTTTTCTTTTTTCTAACCTAAAAATTTTAGGCTGCTAATGTCTTTTTTAGAATGAGGCTGATCACGTCTCTCCACAATTTCCTATCCTTTGTAGATCTAATTTACAAGCTTATTAGGTAGGTTACTCAGTTTCCTTCTGCTTCTTTTGTTGTCAATATGTCCTGCAAGTGTCAAATTCTTTCATCTCTTTTCCTTGATTATGTGTTTCAGAAATATTTGTCTCTTTCTCATAAATATGACTAAACATCAAATATTGACAAAATAATTTACAGAAATAATTTCACTTCATATGTTAGCCCTTTTCCCCAACCATAAAGACACTGGACCTAGGCAGAGAACACAGATACTACACTGGACCTAGGCAGAGAACACAGATACTACACTGGACCTAGGCAGAGAACACAGATACTACAATGATTCTAGAAAGGGAACACATATCCTGCAATGATTCTAGAAAGGGAACACAGATCCTGCAATGATTCTAGAAAGGGAACACAGATCCTGCAATGATTCTAGAAAGGGAACACAGATCCTGCAATGATTCTAGAAAGGGAACACAGATCCTGCAATGATTCTAGAAAGGGAACACAGATCCTGCAATGATTCTAGAAAGGGAACACATATCCTGTAATGATTCTAGAAAGGGAACACATATCCTGCAATGATTCTAGAAAAGGAACACAGATCCTGCAATGATTCTAGAAAGGGAACACATATCCTGCAATGATTCTAGAAAGGGAACACAGATCCTGTAATGATTCTAGAAAGGGAACACAGATCCTGCAATGATTCTAGAAAGGGAACACAGATCCTGCAATGATTCTAGGAAGGGAACACAGATCCTGCAATGATTCTAGGAAGGGAACACAGATCCTGCAATGATTCTAGAAAGGGAACACATATCCTGCAATGATTCTAGAAAGGGAACACATATCCTGCAATGATTCTAGAAAGGGAACACAGATCCTGCAATGATTCTAGAAAGGGAACACAGATCCTGCAATGATTCTAGAAAAGGAACACAGATACTACAATGATTCTAGAAAGGGAACACAGATACTACAATGATCCTAGGCAGTGTGCACAGATACTATACTGGGCCCATGCAGAGAGCACAGGTGCTATACTGATCCTAGGTAGATGTTAAACTAAACCTATTGACTATGCACAGATGCTACACAGATCCTGGGCAAAGATCTGCAAAATTTTGATTTCCATAGTTAGTACCAATCCATATGTAAATAATTTTTTATACAACTTGTGCATCATATTATTGGTAAATCTGATATAGCCATAAAGTTATATTGTATAAATAATCATATAGTGAATCCTATCGTAGATAGCACTGATTTTAAGCATTGAACTAAAGTCTTCTTTCATTGATAGTTCTTTTTAATATCAACTGAAAAAAAAATGGATGCCATTTGCTAATAATTGAATGATTTTGTAAATTTTTCTTGTAAATATTGAAATAAACTTATAAAAATGTCAGAAGGAAAAAACAAGAAAAACAAGTGAAAATCACCTGAAATTATCTCATGTGCTACAAAGAGACAATTCGTTAGGAGAAGCATTTTATCCTGTCAATGTTTTTCTTTTTTTCTTTTTCTTTTTTTTTTTTGTCATCTGAGAAAAAATATAGAAAAGATATTTTCCTTTCATAGATTTAGCAGATAATCTTTTTAAAGCTCTCCATTTGGTGCATTTTCTTTCTCTTTCATATCGTTTTTAAAATATTTTATTAAAAACAAATGCTGTGTTATGATTTTTTTTTTATTTTGCTTTTTAAGTTGAAACTGCTTTTATCATAAATGTCAAAATGGCTGCCATAGATCAGTGAGAATCTTAAAGTTTTTCCTTTCTTATTGGATTGACTTTGTGTGTTTCTATTTCTTTTTCTTTTAAAACTTTTATTACCAAAATAGAAAAAAAAACAACTGTTTTTAACCTCTCTTTACACATTCTATTCTTATATTTTTTTGTAAATTTCTTCGCCTGTTTAACTTTGACTTTCATAATAAAAAAAATTAAATTAATCTTTTAAGAATGAATCAACCTGAAAAGAAAATATTTTGGAAGAAACTTAACAGGAACTCAATTTTTTAAGTAAATATTCACCCAATACAAAACCCAAGAGACACTCAAAGTAGAGAATAATTTTATGTAGGGTCTACAATAATATAAAATATTGGGTCAGAACGAAACTTAGCATATTTTTCTAATTTCTGTCAGAATTTGGTAAACAATATTCTACCGACCCAACCACGAAAATGATTAAAACCTCTGGAAGGTCTTCCTATAAAACAGGGCTTCTTAAACTAGGGTTCATGGACAGGTTTCATGGGATTTGCAAGGATCAGATAAAAATTAACATTTATATTCACTATAGAGCCCTTGTTTTCATAAACAGTTTCTAGTTGAAAGAAAAAAAAAATGTACCCTGCAGCTGGTTGAAAGAAAATGCACCCAGCACAAATACTTTCACGGCTTCTTCTCTGGTGCCCCCGATATATAAATTTACTCGAGCCACAAGATTAGCAACTAGGTCCCACCCTTTTACTGTGAAACCAATAAAATGTAAACGCAAATTCTACTCCATCAGCTTCTTTTCTCGCACTTCCCGCCCATGGAATTCCCTTCCGTTTACTTGCTTCCCTGACAGCTACAATCTCCAAGAATTTAAATGTAAAGTCAATAGTCATCTCCTATCTCACTGATTTGCATCGTCTCTCTCATGCTCCTTTCTCCGTCCCCTCCACTCTCATCCTTCTCTTACCCACTTCCTGACACTCTCTATAACCTGTCACTCTTTCTCATAACTTTCCTCCTATGTAACCCCCTGCAAAACAGTGGCAATAACTTGGGGCAATATGATTATAGAAAAAAAAAAGCCACTACTTACAGTGTCAACCACCTGTTGTTGGGTCCATGTTTACCCATTAAAAGGAGGTCAACATTCTCTGCACGACTACCATCTTTTGCCACTCTATTAGAACGAGTGATAATTCTCATTTTCTACAATTTACCAGCACTTGTTTATTTTATCATGTACGGGTCAAGATTCTTCTTCTATGTTCCCTGTTCTTTCATGATGTAGGTGATCATGGCTTTCCACATCTCCCTATCCCTGGTGGCTCTTAGCACACTTTTTCCTGCTACACCATGCAACCCTCGTTCCGTCATCTACCTGATCAGACCCATCAAATATGTTATTCACTTCTTTCCGTTGTTTTTCCCCTCCATCTGGCCTGTTAGTATCAGGTTCTCCAAGCCCTCCTTCCTCATTGCATGTCCCAGGAACTTTAGCTGTCTCTTCTTGACGTTCAGTATTAATTTCCTTTTCGTTTCCATCCTTTCCAAAACCTCATCATTACTCACATGCTCAGTCCATGATATCCGCAGCATCTTTCTGTAGAACCACATTTCAGTTACTTCAAGTTTTTCCCTCATCTCTGATGATATTGTCCAGTATTCTTTGCCATATTGAAGAACTGATATCACATAGCAATCCAATACTCTTTTCTTTGTTTCTAATGGAATTGTCCTGTTTCTTAATACGTTACTCAACTTCTGGAATGCTTCCTTCTCCATGCCAATTTGCCTTTGGATCTGGTCAAGATTAATTGACCATAGTTTGTTTCAGACGTGACTGAATGAAAAGTGATTTGTGTATGAAGATACAGTATAGAGAGATGCACATACAAGTGTTGTGGAAAGACAAATTCAGTATGTGCGTCTGTGTCTATGAACGGCTAGTTCTCAAGGTGTCCATGACTCAAAAAAAGTTAAAGAATCACTGCCATAAAAGGATGGCAACTCACCTTTAATAAACTTTGTTTCAATCTTGACATGCATTTGTTTAAATATCTTATAATTAAAAGATCATTTTCACTCTGTGAGCCTGAATTCATTTTTTAGTCATAACATACAAATCCATGACCATTTCAAATTTAAGACGATTAGTTCCTGCCAGGATTCATCATTGGCAGTCATAATCTTTAATATATAAGATATGCAGATGACACAGTGCTGATAGCAGACATGGAAAGGAAACTACAAGATATCCTACAGAAGGTAGCAAAATAAAGCAAGAAGAAAGGACTAAGCATAAACTAAACAAAAAAAACATAATCATCAGTAAAAGGAGGAGCCCAAAATGCTAATTACAGGTCGCGGATACTAAAATCAACCAGATACAGAAATTTAAATACCTGAGAAGTGTCCTTACAGAGGACAGAAAATGCGACACTGAGATCCGAAGGTGCGTTGGCATGGCCAAGGATGCATTCCAAAGGTTTGAGTATAGTATTGAATGGCAGTAAAATTTTGCTGGAAACAAAGAAAGGAGTACTGGACTGTTATGTGATGTCTATCATTCAATTTGGCAATGAATGCTGGACAATCTCATCGAAGATGAAAAAAAAACTTGATGCAACCAAAATGTGGTTCTACAGAAGGATGCTGAGGATACTATGCACCAAACATGTGAGCAGCAATAAAGTTTTAAAGAGGATGAAAATGAAAAGGAAGCTGATACTTAACATCAGGAAGAGATAATTGAAGTGTCTGGGACATGTAATGAGGAAGGAGGGCTTGGAGAATGTGATATTCAGAGGACAGAGAGAAAGAGAAACAGGGGAAAACAGTGCATGACATACTCAGTGGGCTCGAGCATGGGAATGGCAGAGCAGCGTTTGGGAGAAATAACGAGAGCTACCAGGTCTAGGAAGATGTGGAAGGCCATGATTGCCTGCGACCTGAAGGGTCGCAAAACATAGAACAATAACATAAATGCTACATCGCTATCTCTTGACTTACTACTTTTTTTCTTTCTTCTGCAAAATGGTTGCTAAGAATAACATGAACAAAGCATGTGAGCAATAAGGAAGTTTTAATAATAATAGAGGCAAAAAGAACACTTAAACTTAGGAAAAAAGTTAAAATTTCAAGGTAACACATTGAGGAATGAAGGCTTAGAGATTATAACACTCACTTGAAGAGAAGAATGGCAGAGGAAAACTGCTAGTAGCCTGCTTAACAAGTTTGTGTAAAAGGATGGCTGAATATTGATTGGAAGGGACAAAAGGGGAACAAATATTTCTTAGAGCTCCAATGAACAGGAGGTTATGGAGAGACATAATTGACTGTATCATGTCATATAGAAAAAGAATATTCTTAGTCTAATATAAGACTATAACATTGGAGCGCACAGTGAGGATTACACTCCTGAAAATACTAATGTTTTTAAAGATTAGCTTGCTGTGTATTGCTCTATGGATGTGCGTTGTGGTGCAGTGGATATCGACTTGGAATGACAACTCTGGGAGCCAAGTTCAAATTCTAGTTGAATTCCTTGCATTCACTTACACACAAATACCTTTGGGAAAGGTATTAATCTGTCTCTTCCCTCCAGTTATGGGTTAAATAATAGGACAGATTGGGTTCTATAACCTTGGTTGGCAACTAGTCTACTGCAGAAAGCAATGGCAACCTACTGCGGGATAATCTTCTGCCCAGTCAGTCATGTCTCTTTCGAGACATGATCGCCCAAAGTGTGTATCACGTATGGCACCTGACTGTATTGCTCTATATCAAATCATATTTAACTATTTATTCTGGGTAGTTTAGCACAAAGTTAAAATAATGGAGCACTCATTAAAAATCAAACGCACTAGAATCAGTAAACAGTGAGACTGGATTATAAAGATTATTATAGTCTGGCACAAGGCTACAATAATGGAACATCCAGTAATTTTGTAGCAGGTATTCTTTGTAATTATAAAGGTTATCTTAGTCTGGCCTGACACAACGCTATAATAATCAAGCACCCAGTAAAGTGACACTGGATTGCAGACTATTTTATAAAGATTATCATAGTATGACACAAGGCTACAATAATGGAGCACAGAGTAACCATCATTCTACGGCAAACACTGTAAGTAACCGTTATCATAGTTTGGTATAAATCCCCAATAATAAAATGAAACTTGCTTGCTAAACATAAATTTGTAAGATTTTTTGATTGATTTATTTTCTACTGCTTACCAACCTTTTACAGGTTATTTAAAGCCAGAAAACATTTTAAGACTGTAAGAATATTTTGGAGACAATGATTTAGTGATAAAAGTCATACTAATTAACCCATAACTGGAGGGAGAAGAGGTGGATTTACATTTTTTCAGAGGGTATTTGTGCATAAGTGAATATAATGAACCCAACTAGAATTGGAACTCGGCTCTCTGATTTGCATATTTAAAGCTGCTGTCCATTGCACCACCCAAACATCCAAGCTTACAGCACTTGGAAGTCCCAAGCAGTCACCCATCTAGGTTTTTACCAGGTTTAACATTTCTTAACTTTGAGGATGGTGTTTCAATATGATTTGGCCATAAACTAGTTTTGTTACAAGCAATTTAAGTAATTATAAAATCTAAAAAATTATGGTCGGGCATAAGACCATGAATCATATCATAAGAATCAAATTGATTCAAGTTGTGCAGATGTGCGTTGTGGTGCTGTGGATATTGACTTGGAACGGCAAATCGGGAAGCCGAGTTCGAATTCCACTTGAATTCCTTGCATTCACTTACGTGCAAATACCCTTGGGAAAGGTATTAATCCATCTCTTCCCTCCAGTTATGGGTTAAATAATAGGACAGATTGGGTTCTATAGCCTTGGCTGGCAACTAGTCTATCACCTAGTCAATCATGTCTCTTTCGAGACATGATCACCCAAAGCGTGTATCATGTATGGCACTTAACTGACTGAACGTGAAAGACCACTATGTCAACCCCAATGTCAAGGCACCTGATCAGAATGATATGAATAAAAGAAAAAGACAATAATAACTGTGGTTCGTTAACAAAGAAAAACAGTCAGGTAACATTAGCAATTGTAAGAATAATAATGAATTTCTTTCCCATTGGATGAGATTCTCATTACCTTTCGTATTTTGAATATTTATTAAAGCAAGAAAAATTCCAAAATGTCTTGGAATGTACTCTTTTTAAATTTTGAATTCAAGCTGGGTTCATTTTTTTTTTTTTCTGCTGTGTTCTTTGCTTTACTTTTTCGTTTTTACCTCTCAGTCATCAAATTATTTGTTTTGGTTTTTTTTTTTTTTAAAATGAAAAAAACTTCCAGAAAAAATTTAAAAAAATATAAAAATGAGAAATCTGCAATGAATTCTTGAAAATCTTATTGAAATGACATCCATGCCTTTTCAACTATTGTCTCTTTTAACGTTTTTTCTACTGTCCCTCTGTACAATTCCTCAATTGTTTGTGTCCTTTTTTGCTTCACTTCCCCCCCTATCTCTCTCTCCTTCCTGACTTCGGCCTTGAAATGACCAATAAACTTGATGTGCCAGTAAACAATACCTTACATTAGTTTGATCAGTTTTTTTTTTTATCATTTCATCCCAAGCAAGGCAATAAAGCCACTCAGTTACAAGGGATTACTGGGCATGAGAGAATATAAAAAATTAAGTAGAGAGAACAATAAAAAATCAGAAATTATGACAGTAAATAACGACTGATATTGCATTTAAATTTTTGAAGATCAAAGTTGACTAGAATGCAAAAATCTAGAAGAGAGTTGCACAAGCGAGAAGTGTAGAAGAAGAAGCTATTAACATAGAACTTGCAGTTACATCTAGCCATTTAAACTGAAAAATGATGTGACCTAGATCCCAATCTAGTACTGCACTTGAATTCATAAAGTCTAACACATCACTCAATAAGTCCTGGGCCTGACATATAGATGGCACCACAAATAAAAAAATCCATGTAATTTTTATGAAGTACTATCCTTCAAATGGCATGTGACAAAATTTGGGCCCAATCAGATTATTAGTTTACAAATTAGTTGTTTAAGTGAAGCTACTGTTGCAAATTTTCAAAATGATGGAAAAAAGATCTGAATTTCATGTGTTGATAAAGCATTTCTGATTGTGGAAAAAATACTGTTCAAGCAAAGCAATAGCTTGATAAGTGTTATTTGAGCCCTGCTCCATCGGAAATAACAATTAAGAGGTGGTATGCTTACTTTAAATGCAGCCGTACAGACACAAATGATGCTGAATGCTCAGATTGCTCAAAATCAGCATCTGTCCCAGAAAACACCAAAAATATTCACAAACTCATTTTGGTCAATCGTAAATTGAAGTTGTATAAGGTAGCAGACAAGTTAAACATATCAGAAGATAGTGTATTCACCATTTTGCATAAACATTTGTCAATGAGAAAGCTGTGTTCAAAGTGGCTGCCGCATTTGCTCACGGTCGATCAAAAGTGACAATGCATCAACAATTTAGAGCATTGTTTGCAGCTGTTTCAAAACAACAAGGAATTTTTGCATAAATATGTGACAATGGATGAAACATGAATCCACCACTTCACTCCGGAGTCAAATCAGCAGTCAGCTGAGTGGACAGCAGCAGATAAAAGCCATCCAAAGTGACCAAAAATGCAAACATCAGCAGGCAAGGTTTTCGGATGTGCAAGGTATTTTGTTCATCGATTACCTTGAGAAAGAAAGAACCATCAATAGCAAATATTTGAAGGAAGAAATCACCAAAAAACACCCACAAATGAAGAAAAAAAACAATGATTTTTCATCAAGACAACACACCATGTCACAAGTCAATTGTAATGATGCAAAACTACATGAATTGCACTTTGAATTGCTTCCACATCTACCCTATTCTTCAGATCCGGCTCCCAGCAACTGCTGGCTGTTAGCAGACCTCAAAAGAATGCTCCAGGGAAAGAGATTTGGCTCCAATGAAGAAGTGATATTGAAAACTAAGGCGTATTTTGAGGTCAAAGTCAAATCGTTCTACAAAAAAGGCATTGAATTGTTTGAGAAGCATTGGAATCAGTGTATCACCCTAGAAGAAGACTATGTTGATGAATAAAGTTGAATTTTGCCTAAAAGGTGTTGTTTTATTAGTTAGACCTGGGATTTATTAGTTAATATAAAGGTAAGCTCATCAGAACAACTACTATGAAAGTATTTATAAAAAGTATACGAGAAAGTTACATTACAGCTGTGGAAAGTGACTGAAATCAAGATGCCAGGTCATGACCAGTAATATTGCAGATTTTTTTTGGATTTTATCAAGAGATTTTAAATATATAGTTGGAGCACCAGACCAGATGTGGCAGAAATATTTAAAGCATGGATGAATGATAGACTTGTAAATATGTGAGATAAATTATAAAAAGAAAAATTGTCTAATATACTAATTTTCTAAACTGCAAACTTAGTAATTGATTCAATCTAATCTTTCCAGTTCATGTCAACTGAAAGCCTTAGCCTGAGAAAATGCAATGAGTCACTCTCCTGGAGGTTAACATCATCCATGCTGGTGGAAAGTAGAAAGGACTTCCCTCAGATGGTTAAAAATTTCGTATTTTGAAACATGAAAATTACCAAGCCACTTTTTGCCCAATTTACCAACAGATTGTAGATCGTTTTTTAAATTACCTGCCAATTTAACCTTGTCAAACTGATCAAACTGATTAAACTAGGAGTAAATAGTTGACAGCAGCATAGTTGAAAACTGATGACGTGAGAAAGGTCATTTATGAAAATTAGAAACAATGTAGGTCCAAGTATATAGCACTGGGGGGACACCTGCATTTATGCAAAAAGATCTAGAAGAGTGGCCATTCAAAACGACTTTAAATAAAATAAATATTTGTGTCATCAGCATAGTTGAGAACTGATGACATCCGTAAGGTCATTTATGAAAATGTAGATCCAAGTATAGAGCCTGGGGGAACGCCTGCATTTATGCAAAAAGATCTAGAAGAGTGGCCATTCAAAACGACTTTAAATAAAATAAATATTTGTGTCATCAGCATAGTTGAGAACTGATGACATCCGTAAGGTCATTTATGAAAATGTAGATCCAAGTATAGAGCCTGGGGGAACGCCTGCATTTATGCAAAGAGATATAGAAAGTTTGATTTAGTTCAAAAACTTATTCAGAAATAACCTTAATCTTACAACTTTTGAAGAAAATCAAAACCTTTTAAAAATATAAAATAAAGAAAATAATTTCATTATTATTACTTCTAAGATGAGGTAGTGTTTACATTGTTCAAACTGTTGTCTTCATCTTTATTGCCATATTCACGACATTTCGGCTGTTGTATACACTGGCCTTCTTCAGGTGCTTGGAAATTTTAACCAAACCCTTTATTTCAATCACTGGGGTATATCATTCTTGTTTTGGTGTGTCATGCCACTTCCAGATGGCATGTAGTTATCTCCCATTAACTCAACTAAGTTATTTGTCATGTAGCCAGGTATTGAACTCATAACACTTTGGGTCAAGTCACTGGATCTAACCAATATTTTATCCACTGTGTCATATGTCCTTGAGGATATCACTGAATGAATTTTGGGGACTTAATCTCTCAGTAACCATTTTACCAAAACTCATATTGCAATCTTTGAAGCTAATGATTTTCTTTAGCACTTCATATTACAGAATCCCATATTCTATTCATTTTTATGCTTGGCCAGTTTAGGAGATTTTTGTGGCCTAGCATATGTGCTGATTCCTTAAAGTTACGTAATTTCCAATCATGTTCTCTATTTATTATTTCAACTGCATCCCATAAAAGACAATGATCCCCTTTCTCCCTTTATATGTGGTCAGCTATGCCTGTTTTTGTGTTTCCACTCATGTTTATGGCCTTGAAGTGTTTTTGCAGTCTTATCTTAAGGAAGTGGCTTGTTTCTGTTTTATATTTCTTTCTACAGTTATATATAATGACATACACACAGTCCTTAGTCATGTTCTACTCTATTGGAGGTCTTACTCAGGAGAGGTATCTGCAAAATTTAGAACCACTTTTTGAAGGTTGTTCTGATGTTATGTAAACCACAGACCCTTTATATTTTCTCTGAAAATCCCTTCACATTTAGTAGGCAGACGAAGGCTATTTTCTGAATGTTATTAACTTCATGCACCCTCCCTTTCACATTCGTTGGAGTTATTGTCATGTACCTTGTTGCATTGTAGAGTACTGCTTATACTGACCCTTTTCTTATGCATATGCTCCCAGTTGCTGTTTATGACTTTTGCTCAATGCTGCAAGCAGCGAACAATCCCTTTCTCACTTCTGTCTGTCCTTTTTTTCCTGTCAACTTTGATGTTCAAAAACTTAACCCTCTAGGGCCATTCAAACAATTCTTTCAAGTAAAATTAATGAAATAGATGCCCTGGCTGAAAAGAAAGAAATAAAGTTTGAAAAAAGAAAGGAATTAAAAAATAAAGAAAGGAAGGAAGTAAGGAAAGAAAAAAAGGATAAAAGAAAGATAAAAGAAAAAGAAAGCAACTCCCCTCAACTCCCCACAAAAGAAACGGAAATTAAATAAATATGGTGTCAAAATAAATATATATAAGCAACGTATTTTCTTCAGTGACCAAAAACTTGATAACTGACCTCTGTTCAATCCTGGAGCATGCTTTTTGGTCGGCCATCTTTGATAATCTCCAAAACTCTCAAAGATTTGTTCAATCTGCAAAAACAATTAAATCACTTTGAAAAAGAAATAAATGAAAAATTAAAAAAAGTAAGCTTCTATCTGTATTAGAAGTCCTTATACCAAAAAATTCACCTTATTTATTTAATGACACTCGTAGAAACCCTTATACCGAAAAATTCACCTTATTTATTGAATGATCCTCGTAGAAGCCCTTATACGGAAAAAGTCATGTTATTTATTGAATGACACTCGTAGAAGTCCTTACACTGAAACAGTCATCTTGATTTGATACAGTATGAAAACAAGCCTTGAAAGAAATATTTTCCTGAAAAATTTTTTAAGAGAAATATTTTATAAATTTCAAATGAAAGCAGTACTGACTGCTCAGTGAATGAATACCAAATGTTTCCTTATAGGGAAATACCAAATGTTTCCTTATAGGGAAATACCAAATGTTTCCTTATAGGGAAATACTGTATCAAATATGATACGAATGGCTCTAGAGGGTTAAACACAATGTCAATGGTTGGGTCTTTCATAATCCTGTTCTTTTTGTTGTTCTTTCTTATCAATAACACTTTCTTTATTTCTTTTACTCTCAATAAACCTTCTTGCACCTTAGTCGCTTTATCACCTGGCATGGCAGTGAAATGATTAAAAAAAAAAAATCATAAAAAAAATTGATTTATCCTAAGATTAATCTATATCTATAAAAGTGACGAGGATGGACGTTGTGTAAGTATTTGTTTGTTTGATAGATTCGACTTAGTGTCTGCATTTTGCAGTCTAGCTCGACAGGAGTTGCACTCAGATGTAGATCAAAATTTTAGAACGCTAACGAAACCTTGAAATTTTTCAGAAAGCCAAAATTAGGGGTAGAAAAATATATATTATCACCCCACAAAGTCAGGGATCAGTTTATGTATTGATTATAATATAGAATTAATCACCCCGCCCTCTGTATTATCTATATATGTTGCCTCTCCCCCTCCCACCCTAATCCAATAGAGACATTCTACATTGTTATCTATATCTATAAAAGTGACGAGGGTGGACGTTGTGTAAGTATTTGCTATGTAAATTCATCGTTTCTTTTTTTTTTTTATTATTATTCCTTAAACTACCCGAGAGAAACCAGGCTAATCTATAAAAGTGACAAGGGTGGACATTGTGTAAGTATTTGCTATGTAAATTCATCATATGTCTTCTTTTTATCATTCCTTAAATTACCCGAGTGAAACCTGACTAAATTGCTAGTAAGAATAAAAATACAAAAGAAATTTATATAAGCATTTTTTGTCAGTATGTTTAAATAAAAAAAAAAACATTGATAAATTATTGTATCAAGATTTGCCATACATGATACACACTTAGGCGATCATGTTTCTTTCAAGACATGACTGTTGCTAATCAGGGCCATAGAACTCAATCTGTCCTGCTTTTTAACCCATATCTGGAGGGAGAAAAGATGGATTCATACCTTTCCATTTGTGCGTAAGTGAATGGAACAAATTCAACTGGAATTTGAACATGGCTCTTCGATTTCTCGTTCCAAGCTGATATCCGCTGCACCTCAACACACGTCACATTAAGATTAACACGATCTATAACAAAGATTTTATTATAAATTTATATAAGATTGTGTTTGTAATTGAAAAGATATCTTAAAACTTATGCACAAAAACCCTTAGAAAAGGTATTAATCCATATCTTCTCCCTCCTGGCTATGGGTTAAATAGCAGGACAGATTGAGTTCTATAGCTTTGGTTGACAACCAGTTTACCACAGAAATTAATGGCAACCTACCGCAAGAACATTTTCTGCCTAGTCAGTCATGTCTCTTTTGAGACATGAACACCCAAGAATGTATCACATATGGCAATTAACTGACTTATCTTAAAAATATGTTTTATTTTATATTAACATCAATATCTTTCAAGATGTAACACAGTAAAAATAAAATAAAAAATTATTAGAAAAATGTTTAAAAGCTTAATATGAGATAAAAAGGTTTTCTAATAGATTTTTTTTGTGCACTTTGAGGCATAATGAAAATTAATAAAAATCAATTTTATCCTAAGATTAATACAAGGGTTTAAAGTAGATATAAATATTTTATTATAAATTTGTTTTCTGCAATATAGGGCATGATAAAAAAAAATATTATAAAAATCTTTATATATATATATATATGTGTGTGTGTGTGTTTTTTTTTTAATCAATTCACCCCAAGTAAGGTGATAATGTCACTAAGATGCAAGAGCCTACTGGGAGTGAAAGAGAATGGAAATATTTCAGAAACCTAATCCTAACAAAGAAACAACGTCGTAAACCTATTTCTATTCAAAAAACCAGGGAGGAGTGTGAACCAGGCAATAATCAAGCCTGTCTTCTGCTTCTGTTGTTAAGACTATTATTATTAGTTTTGAAATTATTAAAAATGTTTTATTATAAATTTTTTTTTCCCATTATGAGACACAATGGGAAAATTTTTTCCATTATAAAACAATTTAAAAGTTAATATTAGACTTAAATGAAATTTTTATTTCATTTAGGTTTACAGTATTTACATTATTCAGACTATTGTCCTTATCTGAGCAAATGGTTAATAGAGCAGAGCTTAGAAGAGATACCAAGAGAAAAATTATTGAGAAAAACAAGAGACAGAGCCAAGTGGAGGGCCATGATCGCCTACGTCCTGAAGGGACACAGCACATGAAAAAGAAGTCCTCATCTTTGTTGCCATTTGTACAACAAAGATGAGGACAATAGTCCAAATAATATAAATACTGTAAATTCTACCTCATTTCAGAAATATAGACAAATACTAAAGGATTGGTACGGACCTGATATACCAAAAATATGGAGACGGTCATTTAAGTTTACTATTAACCTTTAAAATTGTTTTATTTTCAATTGATGTAAGTTTCTTTTTGATGAAACATTAAAAATATAAGATATTTATAAATTTGTAAAATTTTATCTGTAATATGAGACATTATAAAAATAAAAATTAAAAAATTTGTTGCACTTTAAGATAAATATTCGGTATAAAAATGCTAAATAGGTCTAATAAAAAGAATTGATAAAAAGGTAAAATTAATGTGACTAAAAATACTAAAAATGATTTATTATAATTTATATACATATTTTCATTGTGAGTCATAAAAACATTGATTAAAGTTCGTTTTTGTATCGCAATATGAGACTTAATTAAAAATAAAATTTCAAAATAGTTGTAGTTTAAGATTAATGTCAAGCATGTGATATGTACTAAAAATACAGTTTTTTTTGTTTTGTTTTGTTTTTTTGTTTTTGTTTTTTTTTTTCAAAATATTATATATTGCAATATGAGGCTTAATAAAAAAAATATTGATTGTGCTTTAGTATTAATATCAAATATATTTTATTTTGAATACATACGTTTTTTTCTATAAAAAAATAAAAATAATATTAGGGATATGATTAGTAATGGCTTTAAAATACTAAAACTTATAAATTTATATCAAATCTTTATATAAAGAGAAAAAGCAAAAATTGCTCAAATGCATTTATTTTTCAGAAGATTATATATTTTTGCAATATGAGGTTTAATAATAAAATACTTAGCTGTTTAATAAATTTTCTTTTGTCTGTTATCACGCATCTTTCTCATTTACAATTTTCATTATTTTCAATCCATTCTCTCTTCTAATATTAATAACTTTATTTTATTTATATTAAATTTTTTATCTTTTCCAGCTGTAAGCTACTCCAATTTTTATCCAATTTTTTTTTTTTTTATGCAATATCCTATGTAATTATTATTTTTTTCATTATCACTGTCGTTATCATTGTTTTGTTGTTAGGATAAATGTATCCATTGCTTTCATCATTATAATTTATTTTAGGATAAAAGCCATAATTATCCAGCTTCGTGTATATTGGTGCCTACATCATCAAAGATAGTGGCACAACCATTAAGTCAATACTGTCATTAAGGTTGTTGGAGCTGTTATGATAGATGTCTCCTGTTTCACAAGAGCTTCTGTATCTGCCTGTTGTTAAGGCAACTAGTTTTCTTGTTGAATTGTGCAACCAGCTGTAAATTGTGCAAGTCACATTAGAGCCCTTGTTAAATTTGTATCGACAAATTAATTGAACCCTCTTCACATTTCATACAGTATTGCAACTCGTGTGTGTGCGTGTGCATTTATATGTACATACGTAGTTGGTGTGTGCGTACTTTCATTTGAGTTATTCCATATCAAATCAACAAGGGTCTAACCATCATCGACATAGATTTTTTTTTTAATTTGATATACTTATAGAGTTTCATAATAGAAATTAAAATTTGCTGTTTCCAAATTTCTGGCAAAGTGAATTGTGTTATTTTTTAAAATTTTTTTTTTTTATCAAATCACCCCGAGCAAGGCGGTAACGCCACTGATATGCAGGGGGCTACATAACAGTGAAAAGATTGGAAAAGAAAAGAAAACCAGAAACCACATCCTAAGCAGGGAACAAGGGATGAGCCTCTTCACCTGTTCAATAGACGTGGGTGGAGTGTGAACCGGGCGATAGTTTAGTCTATCTACTCCAATTATTGTGCTCTTTTTCTCACAGACAGTGCCCAACTGACCTTACTACTTTGTGCAGTTGACAAAATCATAAAACAAAGTGCATGCACAAAATTAAAAATATAAAACATCGACAATTTATTCATCGCACCCAGTAGATAAGTTTACTGTGAGTGTGTGTGTGTATTGTTGAAACATTGATTCCCATATCACCAAGATTAAGCAAATGTCACACTTTGTCAGTACCTAGATGGATGACTGGCAAGTTCCAATTTTAATTAGGGTCATTTTATTCATGTATTCACTGATACAAATGTTACTTCTTCCTCCAGTGATGCATTAATTATTAAAATTTGTATCACTAAATTATTATCATCACTGAAAAAAAATTCTAACAATTGAAAAATATTTTCTGACTTTAAATAACCTGCAAAAAGTTGATAATCCATAAAGAACAAATCAATCCATCTGTTTGTGTGTGTGTGTGTGCATTTAATGTGAATGTTGCGTGTCTGTCCAAATGTGTATTAAGTATGAATATTTTGCACACACACACACACACACACACACACACACACACACACTGTGTGTATGTATATATATATATATATATATATATATATATATATATATAACATAATATAAGTAACATAAGATGTTGTAACATAAGACGTTGCCAGATCAAATGGTAGCTTCCCCTATGTAAATAGGGGTTACAGGTTCGAATCCTGCCGAATGGCACACATTTTCGTAATAACAATTTATCGTAAATAATCAGGCCAGTAGATATAAATATATGATACTGTTTAATTAAAAAACAGAATATCTACTTAAATACGAGTATCGATAAAAAAAAAGAACATATATATATATATATATATATATATATGGAAATTAACGAAGATTAACAAAACTTGGTTATAAACAACCGACAACTTGAAATGATTTGTTTGATTTGTTATTTTTTTTTGATAAAAAATAATGTTCAAACAAATCATATATATATATATATATATATATATATAGTCATTCGCAGACAGATCTGTTTCACTGTATCACAGCTTATCAGTACAGTTAGACATCCGATTGCATTTTACCCAGGATTGAAACCCGACAGAATTGGCATCAGTCGGTGATTCTACCTCTGAGCTATGGGCACTCGGTAGAAGGAGGCAGACTTTTTAGCATGTACATTATCATTATAAATGCCCAATAGCTAGCTGAGAGTGTTCTAATTCATTGCTGAATGAACAGTAATATATATAAAAAATTTTGTTTTGAACATCATTTTTGATCGATACTCATATTTAAGTAGATATTTTGTTTTTAATAAAACAGAATATATATATTTATTTCTACCGGCCTGATTATTTACAATAAATTTGTTTTGAAAATGTGTGTCATCCATCAGGATTCAAACCTGCGACCCCTATCCACATAGGGGAAGCCACCAAGTGATCTGGTGCATCTTAGACCTCTCAACCACGAATGACCAACAGATCAATAAGACACACCAGATCAATTGGTGGCTTCCCCTATGTGAATAGAGGTCACAGGTTCGAATCCTGTGGAATGACACACATTTTCAAAACAAAAATTTATCATAAATAATCAGGCCAGTAGAAATATGTATACTGTTTGTTTATAAACAGAATATCTACTAAAATACAAGTATTGATCAAAAATATTGTTCAAAACAAGATAATTTCAAATTGTCAATTGTTTAAAGATCATCTCGTTAATCTTTGTAACATGTTTACATTTGTTAACATTACAATACATTTCAATGCAGATATGGTTATTTGCGTGAATCGAAAATTGTGTTATATAGGCTTGATTTGACTTCATTTAGTCCTAATATTGTCCGTTGCTAACCACTACTTTTTCCCATCTTTCTGGCAGCATTTAATTCCATGTCAGAAAAACATCTTTTGAGACTGTGAGTCAACATTTTTTTTTTTTTTTTTTGGCATCTTCATAAGAATGAAAGTGCTGCTCAGCCAGACCATGTGCCATTGATTAGACCATGTGATGCTCGGACAGGTGAATACAGCAGATAGGGTAGGACTTCCCATTTAAACAATTCAAAGTAGGTTTTCACCTGTTGTGCCATATGTCATGCCTCTGCTAGTATAGCGGCCATTTTTTCTTCAAACTCAAATGCATCAATTAGAGTCCATAGCGATTTCCCATGATCGTTTTGGTTGGTTTGAGCAGATCATAATAAAGCACACCCAGTTGACCCCACCAAATACAAAGCAGAAACCTCAACACTTTGCCACTGATGTTGATGCATTATAGTATCTTGGTTACCTGATGAATATTTCAATCAAACCTTGTATTAATGTTAATGAAAATAATTTACATTCATTGATTTATTTTTTGAAGGCCATCTTGGTAGGGCTGTGATCTTTTCAGTACTTTTTTTGTATATCTCTCCATTAATCATCTGAGAGGCCCCTCTCTGCTTTCTATCAGTGTGGCTGATGCTAACCTCCAGGAAAGTGACCCGTTGAATCTTCACAGGCTAATGTTTTCAGCTGACATGAAGTGGAAAGACTATATTGAACCTGTTGCTAGGTCAGCTGTAAAGAAAGTTGGTTCACTGTGTTGTGCAAGACAATTTTTTTCTCCAGAATCTATCTTACATATTTATTAATCTGCCATTCATCCATGCTTAGAATATTGCTGCCACATATGGTCCAGTGTCTCAGCTATTTATCTTGAGCTCCTTTATAAAATCTAAAGAAAAATCAGCAATATTATTGATCCTGACCTGGCATCTCAGTTTCAGTCACTTTCTCACCACCTTAAAGTTGCCTCCCTGTGCCTTTTCTATAACTACTTTCATGGTAATTGTTTGGATGAGCTCTTCGCTATATCTAGACTTTTTGAATTTGATTGTGGTGCCGTGAGTATCAACTCGGAACGACAAATCAGAAATCCGAGTTTGAATTCCAGTTAAAATTTATTGCATTCACTTACACACAAATACCCTTGGGAAAAGTATTAATCCATCTCTTTCCTCAAGTTATGGGTTAAATAATAGGACAGATTGGGTTCTATAGCCTTGGCTGGCAACCAGTCTATCACAGAAAGTAATGGCAACCTACTGCAGAATAATCTTCTGTCCAGTCAGTCATGTCTCTTTTGAGACATGATTGCCCAAAGCGTGTTCCACGTATGGTACTTAACTGAGACTGGCACCAAGATCTCATCAATTTACAGTTGAGCTGACTAGATGTAGTGATAAGTTCTCTGTTAACAGTTTCTTTTCTCACACTTCTTGCTCATGGAAATCCCTTCTCGCTCTATGGACACCAGCCAACTTCAATCTGCAGAAAATTTAAATGCAATATCAATCACAATCTACAGTTTTCCTGATTACTTTTTTCTCGCTATGATTCTGTTCCTAATCCTTGTGTCTTAGTTGCTTTATTGCCTTGCATAGGGATGTTACCAAATAAAAACAAAAAAATCTCAAATGCTAACAAAATATTGGGGTTTTTTTTGTAGTAATTTGTAAATTGTTTTTATCCATCTAATCTAAATCTGTGTGTGTGTTTGTGTCCATTACTATAATCGAAAAAATCGGATTATAGAAGGAGTGGTCCGATTTTAATCAAATTTGATACACTCATAGACAAAGACATAAGAAATGATATTCCGAAGTTTCAAGGTTGCAGTTCTTACAATAGGGCAGAAAATCGATAATTTATATATATATAAAAGGCAAGATGTTTGTGTGTGTGTCTGTTTATCTGCCTGTATGTCTGTATATTTTTCAGCCCTTTTATTTTAGTTTTTGCTTCGGGGTTGGTTCTAAGTAGGTATAATTGTAGTTCTTAGTCTCAGCCATTATACCATTTACTCAAAGGATTTATTTAGCCTTCAAAATTCAGTTTACGACGAAAAAACTTATTTGATATCGATACCAGAAAATCAAAATTTGACTTGCATCCATTCATTTTTCTTTCAGTTTACAGTTTTGCTTTAATTGGAAACAACTATTACTTTTTAGTCTTTCCTGCCAACATCCAAAGAGTCTGAGCTCCAGGAACATGGATTAGTTTTAAAGCTTTCATTACACCCGAGCAAAGCCGGGCTATACTGCTAGTATATATATTTGTATGCAATAAAGATATTAACTGAAATAAACCTGGGAAATATAAGATTTCTCTGTATATTAATAAATACATTTCAATATTTAAATAATTTTCCTTAAATTTACTGAAGCCCACTTACCATCATAATTGGATCTTGTGTAAAAAAAATTTAAAAATTTTTATTCTAATGTATATATATATAAAAATATACCTTATGTCAGTCGGTTGGTTGGTTGGTTGGTTGGTTGGTTTGTTGATTTTGTTTAGCAATGTATCAACCTCTTTTGTTTATTTAATGCTGAAATCTAAATATTTATTTATTTAATTTAATAGAGTAATATAATTTAGAAAAGATTTTGGATTATTACAATGGGTAATACATATTTCACCACATATTGCAGCTCATCAGACTCAAATGGTACAACAGTTGGTCCTCAAAAATCCCTAAAAGTAGAAGCTCACATGTCCATATTTAGAATAGACATTTGTAACAGTTATTTACAAAAAATTTCTCGCTCATTTTGAAAAAAACTTCAAACAATAGAAAAAAGCAAGGATAAAGAAAAAGTAGACGATCAGTTAATGGAAAGAAGGGAAAAAAGAGAGAAACAAAAAATGAAGAGAAAGAAAGAAGAGAAAAAAGTTAAAAAGAGAAAAAGAAAGGACAAAGAGATACAATAAAAAGAAAATAAACAGTATCCAGAGGAATAAATGTTAACCCCATGTATCAAAATAATATCTCTAACATTATATATATATATATATATATATATATATATATATATATATATAGTCTTCTGCAGACAGATCTGTTTCACTGCATCACAGCTCATCAGTACGGTTAGACATCAGATTGCTTTTAACCCAGGATTGAAACCCGACTGAATTGGCGTCAGTCGGCGATTCTACCTCTGAGCTATGGACACTCGGTAGAATGAAGCAGACTTTTAGCGTATGATGTATCATATGCCAGTAGCCAGAGTGCTCTAATTCATTACTGAATGGGTGATGCATAGATGCTAAAGTAGCTACTGTTTTTTCAAAGTCTACCATTCTTTCAGGGTGTGAGAGCGTAAATAGTAAATATATATATGTATATATATATATATTATAATATTTTTATATATTGCTTTTCTTCATATTGAGCATTTTTAAAAACTAAATTCTACAAAATGGCTTATTACTCCATCCATTCTTATATATATATATATATACATATATATAAATAAAATAGTAAATAGCTAAACTAGAGAGCCAACGAACATCGCAAGGTTTCACCAAATTGGATCTTCAGGGAAAGTTGGCTAAAGAGGCTAAATTAAGGTGATCAGATAAAAGAAACTCCGAAACCCACGTAATCGAAACAGAAGACACCAAACACCAAAGGAGGGGGGTAATAACATTTTATACAAAAAAAAAACCTACAACTCATAAAGATAATAACCTTACTTTTTAATTTAACAACCAATGTTTTCTATGCTTACATTTATTTTAAATCTCAGACTTGGAATTTAATAAACTATGTGTGGGTTCAAACAGAGCTATGGCTAACTTCTCCTCCCCACACAATTTACAAAATTTTTATCCTGCTCTAAATTTTGTTCATCTTTTTAGTATCTCCAATTTTAAAATGGGACCAATTTTTAATTCTTTTTTTTAATGGACAATACATATGTAGGTAATGTTGTGCTGTGCATGTACCTATCATTTCTAAAACTACTCATATGGTTATAATATCTAGTCTTAAAACTATCCTGTGTTGCACCTATGTAAGTCTTAGGTTCTAGATCTTCTGCATTTTTGTAGACTTTTACTTGGTAAACAACACAGTCTTGTTGGCATTTGCTTTGTAGCGGGCAGTTGTTTTTTATTCTACATTCTATTGACTGATGTTCAAGTGCTTAGCTCTTTATTCTTTTTTTATTACCATTTTTTCCTTCCACATATGTACTCGGAGGGTTTTTCGAAATGAGTATAATGCCAAGTTTACGTTTTTATATATATATATATATATATATATATATATATATATATTCTTCGTTTGTAAACGAGTTATTACACAACCTAAGTTTCTACGTTGGCTCTACTTGCGTATTGAGCGCTTTTTGTTTTAGGTTACTCATCACGGGTTTTTTTTGTTTGGGCTACGTACTTTGACTGATGTTCGGGTGCTTAGCTCGTTCTTTTTTTTTTTATTACCATTTTTTCCTTCCATGTATGTACTCGGAGGGTTTTTCGAAACAAGTATAACAACACATTAGCATTTTACATTTATATATAAAATCTATAAATTATTCAATATTGGAATAACATTTCACTACTGTGGTTGTTGTTGATGTATAAAATAACCAAAATTTATATTTTATCAAAGTTTTTGATTTACATGTGTCATCGTCAGGAATGTGAATAAGATGGAAAGAAGATTAAATGTTTTTAAAGCAGATTGTTTTAAAAGTGTGATTATATTTTGTTTGAAAGCTAAATCCAATGCGGCAGAATTTTTAAAATAATGTTTTGCTTAAATTACATTTTTGCTTCTTTTCATCACTTTTACTCCGTATGACTCATGTGAGTTGAAAGCTTGGACAAGACATTGCTTATTTTACATATCAAAAACAGCCATGTTTTTAAAACATCATTTGCATTTGAGAAAAAAGGACCAATGAATTTAACAGACATAATATGTCTATTCTTTTTTTAATAAGAACATTTGCTGCCAAAATATATTCAATATATATATATATATATATATATATATATATATATATATATATATCCGAGTGAATAGGGAACGAAGAAAAAAATTTTTTTTTACAACGCCCAAAACATTAATTTAAAACAGTGCTCAATATATAATATATAGAGCTGTGAATATTTATTCTATATTATATTTTAAAACATGTACAAATATTTTTATAATAAAAAAATTTGTACATGTTCTAAAATATAATTTAGAATATATATATATATATATATATATGTTGCATGTATTTGAATTTGTTTATTATTCAAATATGAATGAAAAAATTAAAACACACATAAACATTCAGTTTGACCATTAATAAATGACATGAACTTGAATGATTGGAAATTCATTCCAGCAAACAAGTGAATGCTGGAATTAAACAAAAACGGTTTCATGAACACACAGAAATCAAAATCCTTGAAAAGTAAATGTAACAACATTTCAAAAGTACTTGAGGAAAATCAAAAATCGAAAATGAACTGTATAAAAACTTAAGAGTCAATTATAATGATATTCTTTGTCGTATCACCAAGGTGGATACGATTCACACAGAAAATGTGCTGCAGTATTATTCAGCACAATATCTGGTTCTAAATGGATATATACAGAATAGTACAATAGTTACAATAACCGACTAGACAGAACTTACAACACAGTTAGAATGAGTTTAGATCGCAATAGTTGCCGAAATAATAAGTCCAATATTACTCAAATGGCACTTGAATATTTCACCTTGAATGCTACTATTCTTTACTTAAATAGGCCACGAGCTATTCCATCATTGAGAGTGCTGTAGAGGTGTCAGCCATTCTACAACATCCTGATGGAAAATGCTAAAGATTTCAAAACATTAAGATTTAAAATATTTTCAATTAATTTTTTTGTGTCCAGTTACGTAGTCAAGCCAATTTAATTCATTTTCCTTTTGTTTTTATCAATTTCATTATTACCTATCCCACATTAGGATCAAAGAAGATTTGCAAAGGTGAAATGTTGTGAAAACCTGAACACAATTTTTATTGTGTATGATCTAATAATCAAAGCACCCTCACCCCAGTGAACTGCTTTCACCCCTTAATAAAAGCAGTATTTTGTAAATCATAACCATACGCATTACTGTCAGCAACTGACAGTAATTCAACACATTACACATTCAACACATTGAATATGTTGTTTTGTAAAAGATCTCTTTTGTGTTCATATATTCTTTCATTTCAATTGTTTGAGGTTTATCCTATGTATCCATTGTGGCAATCGCTACAGTTGATAGAGTAAATTCCTCTTTCAAGTTCTAGCTTATTATTTATTTTTTTATTAATTCTCTTATATTTTTAGAAGTAGTTGTAGCAGTTTTCATGTTAAGCTCAAATAAATTCTTTTCAATTTTAGTTGTGATTGTGTTAATGGGTAGAGTAATATATCACGGTCATTTGATTTGCTGGAATGTTTCCTTTTTTTATTTAAAAATATTTTACAAACCTTTTGTTTCACATTGAATTATCAAATAATTAGGATATTAGAAGAGGGAATTATTTTCAATGTATTTCTTATGTAAATATTGAGGTCTACAAATTTTAAGTGCATTTAAATAGAATCCGATAATTATTCTGTATTTTATTTTGTTATGGTGAGAATAGAAAGTTTATAAATAATAGAAGTTTATTTTATTTAGCCATTGCTAGGGAGAGGTTTATATTGCCAGGGAGAGGTTTATTTTTATTGTGTCAGTTGTTATTTTTTAAAATTTATGCATTTGTTAACAGGGACATTGGTATAAAGGGATTTAACTGGCCATGGGTTTCTGCAGTAGCTTGCAGAGGGTGTAACGAATGTGGTCATCCATATCGAGAGAGCATCCGACCAAAGAGTGAAATATCAATTTAGTTTTTTAAATTTAAAATTGTCTTTGTTAAATTTGTACCCTACAGTTTCACAAGCTGATATAAATGTGGATCTGAAAATTGATCAGCAAGACTAGAGTAAAATATCTATTACATCTGAATATTGTGCATAATTTCTGACAGGAGATCTCATTTGGGGAACCAAACTTAATAAATGGGGCCGATTTATATTTAATAAAGTGTTTATTTCATGTTTTATCTGTTTTCACATATTTAAAATATCTTTCTCCCATTTCTCAGTATTAGGCCATATAGAATCCCATACTTGATTCTTTGGTGCATACAATCAAGGATTTAGCCCCAGGCATCACCAAACCTCTGCATGCCACTGGTTTCTGTCATATTTATTCCCCTTTAGATTTTTTAACCAGGTTGCTGAAATTTTTAATATGTGATGGCTTGATTATTCCAAGAAGAGGTGTTAAAATTTCTGTGTCTCTGTAATTATTTTGTACTCGGCTATTTTTCTCAGCTACTTGACGACATAATTATTGCCAAAAAATAAAATAAAAAAGGACATGGCAAGATCTTTAATAACTGATAGAACTTTTAATAACTGGTAGTAAAAAGAATGAACTGAGCTGCCATTGCCTTGTTATTGTCTCTCTCTCTCTCTCCATGAGCGTGACAGGAGGGAAATATATATATTATATAAATACACAATGGTCTTTATTATAATAGAGAGGATATATATATCTAACTAATCCAAACTGGAACTTTGTCTCTGTGTGTGTGTCCGTTACCTAGAGACTACAAAACAGCTGAACCGATTTTCTTGAAAATTTACACAGTTGTACTATAAGCGTCTGCAAGTGTTCTTAGCTAGGGTTTGTGTCGAGGTACCCCTGATAAATATCGAAAATCAATAATCAAAAAAATCGGGTTATAGAAGGAGTGGTCCGATTTTAATCAAATTTCATACACTCATAGACAAAGACATAAGAAACGATATTCAGAAGTTTCAAGGTTGCAGTTCTTACAATAGTGCAGAAAATCAATAATATATATATATATATATATATATATATATATATAAAAGGCAAGATGTTTGTGTGTGTGTCTGTTTATCTGCCTGTATGTCTGTATTTTTTCAGCCCTTTTATTTTAGTTTTTGCTTCGGGTTTGGCTCTAAGTAGATATAATTGTAGTTCTTAATCTCAGTCATGATACCGTTTACTCAGAGGACTTATCTAGCCTTCAAAATTCAGCTTATGATAAAAAAACTTATTTGATATCGAAACTAGGAAATCAAAATTTGACTTACATCCATTCATTTTTCTTTCAGTCTACAGTTTCGCTTTAACTGGAAACAACTATTGCTTTTTAGTCTTTTGTGCCAATGTCCAAAGAGTCTGAGCTCCAGGACCATGGATTAGTTTTAAAGCTTTCATTACACCTGAGCAGCAACGCTATTTTTCTAGTATATATATATATTATGGACTCTCCCTGTCGATTTCGACGTATGAGCATCTAACACAGACAACCACACAAAGAATTGTTTAAAGTGGTGAAGGCATGTGTAGCACCATCCACACTTTTTGGAACTGGTGATAACAATCAGTGCAGACATCTGCCACAGATTGCATGATCAACAGACCTCAGTTATTTAACCCATAACTGGAGGGAAGGGACAGATTAAAACCTTTCCCAAGGGTACTAGTGCGTAAGTGAATGCAAAGAATTTTACTGGAATTGGAACTCAACTAACCAATTTCCCCCTCCGAGCCGACATCCACTACACCACAACGCACATCCGTCAATAACGCTTACAGCACCTGATATTCCCAAGTGGTCACCCATCTAAGTACTGACCAGGCTCAACGTTGCTTAACTTTGTTGATCGAGCGAGAACCGGTGTATTCACGTAATATGACCATAAGCTCTATATATATATATATATATATATACTCATATCGCTCCAAGCAAGGCATTTTACTGACACTATTTTGCAGGGGGGTTACATAAGAGAAAAGTTATGAGAAAGAGTGACAGGTTTTAGGGGATGTCAGGAAGTGGGTAAGAGAAGGACGAGAATACTGATAAGAATAGAGTGGATGGAGAAAGGAGTATGAGAGAGAGGATGTTAGTGAGATAGAAGATGACTATTGACTTTACATTTAAATTTTTGAAGATTGTAGCTGTGGGGTACAATTGTGTATTTATTAATATATATATATATATATATATATATATATATATATATAGCTTGTTAAGCCACAGCAAATTTATCAGTACTTTGCCATTCTTGGCAGATTTTCTGTTATCACACTGTAGGATATTTAAAAACAAAGATGATAAAAAGAATATAGTTGAATTTGGCTAGATTGCAAAAAACTCATTCAAAAACTTTTAGAACTACCATCATCTCTTTTTTAAATGCATGTGTAGTCACAAGTTCATCAAACCCAGTCTGATGAAGTTCACATGGATGAAACACATCATAAACTTTTTTATTTTATCTTACGATTTCCTTTCTCTCTCTCTCTCGATATATATATATATATATATATATATCGAGAGAGAGAGAGAAAGGAAATATATATATATATATATATATATATATATATATAATCGAAAATCTAAGAGCGAGAGCAAAACCATGGTAGGTTATTGGCTCACTTAGATTTTCGATTTTGTTTGCTCTACTTTTGCGTTGAGTGCTTTGTGCACTCTGCTTTCGTATTGAACTCTTTATTGTTAAGGTTTTTGTCTTGGGTTTTTTTTTTCTTTCTCACGAATGCTTGACTTTTTGTTCAGGTATTTCGTTTGTTTCCTTTTTTCTTCCCCTTCTTTTCCCTCTGGGTTAGTTCCCAGTGGGTTTCAAGACTATTTCATTTGTAGTTTAATTATTGCTAGTCTTCACAGAATTAGTTCTGTTGCTATTGGTATTATTATTACTATAATTAATATTGCTATATATATATATATATATATATATATATCTATAAATTCTGAAATTTACATTCTGTTGAATAGCTATTTCAGCAAGAAAATTCTCACTTCATTAGCAACGATCAAAAACAAAAGTTTTCTTTTAATGTCGAGTCATGAATCTCTGTCTCTGCCCCTTTTTTATGTCCAGATGACAAAATTTAAATCATTTTTTTACTTTCTTAATTCCACCCCACCTCCCTTTTTTATTTAAACTTTCTCTATATGGATATGTTTTCAGACTCTTTCCAATGTGTGACTTTTTGTACCATATTTGAATTAATATATTTTTGTTTTTGATCATTGCTGATGAAGCGAGAATTTTCTTGCTGTATTAGCTATTCAACAGAATGTAAATTTCAGAATTTATTGATATAATATAAATATTTGGCTCTGTAAATAGATAACACTATTTACATCGAGCCCTCCACCTGGATCATTTTTAATATTGATAAAATGAATAGTAACAGGATCCGGTTTGGGGGATTTTACCTATATACACTTCCTTTTTTAGATATATATATATATATATAGTGTAATGGTTGTTACAATGTTTTTAAATTCATAGTATCACTACACAAAAAATTTCTCATGTTTCGAAGCCAGCCCATTATGTTTTGGCTTCATCCTCAGGTGATTTTTCTAGAAATGGGCTGGCTTCGAAACATGAGAAATTTTTTGTGTAGTGATACTATGAATTTAAAAACATTGTAACAACCATTACAGTATAACGCTCTACATTTGTATCGAGCACTCTTTATAAAAGTAAATACATGAACAAAAAGGTAAATAAACCCACAAGTTCAACAACTTAGTTACAATATATATATATATATATATATATATATATATATATAAAATAAAGAAAGATAGTTCATGTATGCTTCTTATGATATATAGGTACAATAGGCCAGTGAAACAAATTTGAGAGATAAAAAATTAACAAAAATAGTAATATTGATAATAAAACTAATGTTACTAGTCTATTAGTCAGTGTTTTGATCAAATGGAAGCTTGATTGGAAAGATTTCAAAAAATCAGAATTTTCAGACGGTCCTTTATCAACAAGATGAGAAATGTAGTGAGACCTTTTATTCCAAGGAATTTTTTTTTTTTTTTATTCCCACATTTGTAATATTGCTGAAGTGATTTGATAGTTTTGGGCTAATTGTTTGCACCACTTTCGTTACCCAAAAATATTTAGTTTGTATCCACTTATATTGAAATGTGTGTTTGTATATATAGTCATCCGCAGACTGATATGTTTCACTGTATCACAACTCATCAGTACGGTTAGACATCCAATTGCTTCTAGCCAGGATTGAAACCCAACCAAATTGACATCAGTTGGCGATTCTATCTCTAAGCTATGGATTCTCGGTAGAAGGTGGCAAACTTTAGCAGGTTATATACAATGTAAACACAAGCCATACATATACATATATATATATATATATATATATATATAAACTGTGTACTGATCTAACTCAATTCTTACTAATAACTGATTAATAATAATTATATATAAACAACGACAAGGTTTAGGCAACAAAAAGAAAACTTAGATTTAGCATCAGGAAAAGACAGCTGAAGTTTCTGGGACATGTAATGAGGAAGGAGGGCTTGGAGAACCTGATACTCACAGGTAAGATAAATGCTGGACACGAAAAGGAAACTGATACTTATCATCAGGAAAAGGCAGCTGTAGTTTCTGGGACATGTAATGAGGAAGGAGGGCTTGGAGAACCTGATACTCACAAGATGGATAGAGGAAAAGAGACTGGGGAAAGCAACGAGTGACATACTTGATGGGCTTGAGCAAATGAATGGCAGAGCAGAGTTTGGAAAGAATAACAAGAGAAAGGTTGTTAAGAACTACAAGGGATAGGGAGATGTGGAAGGCTATGATCACCTATGTCCTGTAGGGACACGGCACATAGAAGATATATATATATATATATATATATATATATATATATCCCACTTTTGATTGTCAAATTCTGTTTCAAGTGGGTAGTCATGACATCTATTGAAGAGATGGTAAAATGCTGCAGTCAAACCAGACTGAATCCCTAATAATCAATACAGCAATGATATGTCAAGCTGCACTAATTCAATGATCAGTGGGAACGTCTGTCTCTCACTGGGAACGTCTGTCTCTCACTGGGAACGTCTGTCTCTCACTAGGAATTTTACTATTAATGCCCATTTGCTCATTTTTACAGATGTCAGCATTTTCACATTTTTTATTTTTATTTTATTTTTATTTTTTTATTTTTTTGCACACATGCCTGTTTTTTTGTTTTTTGTTTTTTTTTTTTTTCAGTTAATTTTCTCACTTTGCTTTTGGGCCTTAATAAGCATTGTATGTCTTGTGTAGGGGCCTCGGCTATGTTTGTCAAATTGGCTTTATGTTAAACTCAACCAAAGTCCCCACAATTTGAAATATCAGAAGGTTAAAGGTCTGATTTTAGAATATGGAAGAACAAAATATTTTATTTTGTATGTTAAAGTAAAATTTTTATTAACTAAATAGAATAACAAATTTGTTAGAAGAAAATGTTCAAAGAGAAAAATGTATGTAGTTAAATGTTCCAGAGAAATGGTAGTAAGGTGCTAATTGAATTCAGAGCTTATAGTTGTAAGTAGCAAAATGTTAATGTTACTCCATACATACATACAGGTTACTAATAAAATCTGTGTTCCCTTCCCTTTCTTATGACCGATGAGAAAGTGGAAAAAAAATCAAGCAATAAAGGAAATTGTACTTATCAGATTTTAGTTTTTAGGAATCAGTTGAAGTATCTTGTTGTCATTTCTTTGATGACGTGTGAATGAAAACAATGAAAGGAGAATTAGAAGGAGAGGAAGAATGAATGTATGTTGATGAAACATGACAGGGTTGGTGTCTTGACATTTCTTTTGTTACACTTTAGCATGTCGTCTCTGTGCTGCTCCCATTTGACTGACTGACTGACTTTTGCCACTCAAGAAATTAACAGGAGATGGAAAGTGCAACACAGAGATCCGAAGGCAAATTGGCATGGCAAAGGACGCATTCCAGAAGCTGAGTAAAGTACAAACACACAGGAAAATTTCACTAGAAACAAAGAAGAGAATACTAGATTGCTATGTGATTTCAGGTCTTCAATACGGCAGTGAATGCTGGACAATATCACCGAAAATGAGGACAAAACTTGAAGCAGCAGAAATGTGGTTATCGTGGACTGAGCATGCAAGCAACGATGAGGTGTTGGAAAGAATGGCAACAAAATGGAAATTAATACTGAGCATCAGTAAGAGACAACTGAAGTTCCTGGGACGTGCAATAAGGAAGGAGAGCTTGGAGAACCTGATAGTGACTGGCCAGATAGAAGGAAAAAGAGACAGAGGAAGGCAGCAAATAACATATTTGAAGAGCCTGATCAGATAGATGATGGAACGGGGGTTGCAAGGTATAACAGGAACAAACATACTAAGAGCCACAAGGGATAGGGAGACAAGGAGAACCATGCTCACCTACATCCTGAAGGGACAGGGCACATAGAAGAAGACTGAATTAAAACAGGATACCCATTTTTTTTAGGCGTTAAGAAAATTTGACCGGGGTCATAGATCAATTTTGCTATTTCCTATCCAATCAAAATCCAGAATCTTAATTTTCACACTGACTTGTGAAATTTGCCTTGGTCTGGGTTTTTCCAAAATGTTTTCAGTCATTTTGATCCATTTTTGCAATTTTCCTTTTTGCATTTTAGTTAATTGTTGAATGATATAGGTATATATATATACGTATCATGGGAATCTGTGTGTCTTTTCATTTGTTGTCTAAGCTTAGTTTAGTTTGGCACAGGGCCAGGCATATGGAAGATTTGTCAAAATGGAATGAAGAGTTATCATTATTTTAGACAGATTAATACCTTACCCTTAGGAAAGATATTAATCCGCCTATTCCTTCCAGTTATGGGTTAAATAACAGGACAGATTGGGTTCTATAGTGTTGGTCGGCAACCAGTCTACCGCAGAAAGCAATGGCAACCTACTACGGGATAATATTCTGCCCAGTCAGTCATGTCTCTTTGGAGACATGATCGCCCAAAGCATGTATAACATATGGCACTTAACTGACTGATATTCAAACTATTGTCTTCATCTTTATTGTAATTATCATCATGTTTCGGCTGTTGTGTCCTCCAAGATTCCTCAGGAGTATATTGATCTGAATAATTAACAGGGAATTTTGCATTGAACTTTTTACTTAATCTGTTGGGGTAGCTTAGTGGATTAAAGCAATGGATCATGAATTTGGTGAAACAGTGATTGCGAGTTCAATCACTGGGCCAGCCAGTGTGTATTTTAACTCAGTGAAAATTAGCAAGTCATAACCAAGTAATATTTACCTATATTTCTGAGATGAGGTAATGTAACTATTTACACTATTCGAACTAATGTTATCATCTTTATTGCCGTATTCACAACGTTTCAACTATTGTTCGCTCTGACCTTCTTCAGGTGATATGTATTGAAATTTGGAAAGAAACCCTGTATTTAGTACACAGATAAAAGTGTTGGCTGAAGTAATCCAAAAATTAACTTGACCCAAAGAGTTGTGAGTTCAATACCTGGCCAAAGTAGAGGGAGCAAAAACTTGGAAGAGTTTAGTTACTAAAAGGAATTAACTAAAACTGAGAGATCCCAAAAACAGGCATGGTATATGAAACTAGAACAATCTACTTCATGGACTATATAAAGGGTTTGTTTCAAAATTCCACCTGAAGAAGGCTGGAGCGCATGATGGCTGAAACATCATGAATATGTCAATAAAAATAAGGACAACAGTTCTAACGATCTGAATAGGTTTAGTTCAGAATTCTTTGTAGGTTATCCAGATCGATATACACCTGATGTGGGACACAATGACCAAAACATTGTGATAACGACAACAAAGATGAAGAGTGTAGTAAGAATATAAACAGTGGAAATAATAACTCCTTATTTGAGAAATTCAGACAGAAAAAAATCCTTATTATCTTTGATGTATTGTTTTCTGAAATCTATGGTAACCCATAAATGCAAATAAATATCACAATAGAAAGCACTGTAAACATTGGTGCGTGCATCTGTTTCCCAGATCATGTGTGTGTGTTCCTGAGTATGATGATAAACTGCATCCGGCAGCTAACCTATTGAGAAGCCTAATTCAAATATATAAAAATAGAAAATTGCAATAAAACTGATAGTTTTTTTAGCTAATGTAGGATATTACTTTTGTATTGAAATCCAAAATGTATCACTGGGTACCATTGAATGTTTTATTTTGAGCCCTCAATCACTAGAAATAGTGGCCAATTGTTCTTATGCACATAACGTAAGTCCTATATCAGAATGAACATTCATGAACCTATCTAAAAAAAAGTTTAATAATTTATTTATTTATTCAAATACTAATACTGTACCTTTACTACTGCCACATACATGCGCACACACACACACACACACACACACACACACACGTATGCTGTGACGGTATTTCACAGCAAACTAGTGTGCCACAACACTGCAGTTGAGATTGGGAGGTGGTGAGAAGCATGGAACCACTTCTTAATTGCTGTTGTTTTCAGTTCTACCCTGACCCAGAGTGGTAGCATCTGTTAGGGTCCCAGTTATGGGCAAATAGTTAACCCCAAAACTTGGGTCAAAACAGTATGAAAGTATAAAAATAGTTTTTTTATAGTAAAAATTCCAGGAATAGATTTTTGGGTGGGGGGACATACCAACAATGCATATGACCCTCGACAAAACCCTTTTTACAAAATTACATCAATGAAATCTGATCTAGAAACTGATTTCTTACAAAGAATATATATTCTATTCTTACAAATCTATTGTAAAAATCTTGTCGGCATTAAATAACCCATTGAAGTGTTGATATGCCATAAAACAAACCAAACCGGACCATATGTCATCCAGTTTCTACTTACGCACTTCTGTTTGCACATAAGATTCTGATGTGTCAGTGATAATTCTTTGTCTGAAGAATTGGCCCATGTAGAATCCTGTGTGTATCTCGCTGTATATCCGTGAAGGCTTACAAATGATGTTTATGACAATGTCATTTGTAAATACAAAAAGACGGTAAAAAGAGTATTGATGTTGGCTTCAAGGCAAATGAAGAAAACTGGGAGCAGATGGAGCAATGAATGAACAGAAATTGGAGTTTATTGGCTGATGCGACAATAACAAAAATAAGATATTTTTGATCTTCATTGTTTCCATATTTTTTTAGCTCATGTTCTTTGCTTGCTTTTTTGTGAAGTTATCAAGTGAGATAATGTTTTTTTTTTATGTATATATTTACATAAAACAAAAATTGGGAAGGTGAGAGAGAAGAAAAGAAAAACTGAAGTGACTGTTTAATGACGAGTGATTCAACATGATTTCTTATAAGAAGAAAAGTCTTTCTTTTCCTGACTTGAAATTAATCTAGAGATACCATGCATTTTCTGGCATGCTGGCCTTCAAGTCTATGCCAAAAAAATCTCTCATGCCAAACCAGCTGTGCTCACGTAATTATGCTGCTGAGAAGTTTACAGCCCTCCACACTTCTGAAAATCTAACCAATTCATTAAGCATCAGATTCTTTTAAGCTCCATTTCATTTCTTTCTTTCTTTCATTTTCTTTTTCTTTTGTTCTTTCTTTTCCTTCACCTCCATGTCATCTATTTCTTTCTTTCTTCTTTCATTTTCTTTTTCTTTACTTCTTTTTTACCCCCACTTCTTCATGTCCTGTTTCTTTTTTCGATTTCCTTTTTCTTTCTTTTTCTCCACCGCCATGTCATCTATTTCTTTCTTTTGTTTTCTTTTTTTTTCTTTTTTTTTCATTCTTTATTACCCTCACTTCTTCATGGTATGTTTCTTTTTTTGGTTTTCTTTTTCTTTCTTTTTCCTTCACTTTCATGTCATCTATTTCTTTCTTTCTTTTTCTTTCTTTCAATTTCATTTCTTCTGAAATATGTGAAGCAATTATAATTCAATGTTTATTATTTACCATATTTATAAAGAAACCTAAAACACGTCAGCTAATTGCCACTCAATTCAAATATTGTCATATTTTTATAATCTTGTAAATAAACAATCTAACTACATAGTGTGTAACATTTTTGTTATTAAAATTCTAAACCGATATTTAAAACAATAAACATGGTTGAGGAATTCAAGGGAGTCTACAATAATAGCAGTGTCAAGGGAATAACCATCCTTTTGACACACCCAATTTTTGGCAGATACATAGAAGGAAAAAGAGACAGAGGAAGGAAGCAGATAACATATTTGCAGGGCCTGATCAGGTGGATGACGGAACGGGGGTTGCCAGGAGTAACAGGAGCAAACATACTAGGAGCCACAAGGGATAGGGAGACGTGGAGAACCATGATCGCCTACGTTCTGAAGGGACAGTGCACATAGAAGAAGAAGATATAGGCTAAACGTTGCCTTTTGTTTTTTTTAATTAATATCCCGTTATAAAAGGGGGCACATATTTTGCAGAAGCCTGTTTTATTTTCAAATCTTTTGATAACTGTGACTGACATGGATTAAACTAATCATGTTTGATATCTTATCAGTGATCCAGTGGCAAACGTCTTTGATTTTTCTTATTTCAGATTGTTTAGAGTCAGACAGATCAGAGGTGGTTTTCAAGAAATATTACTATGCTCGTTAAAAGCAATAATCTAGACGAGTGTTTCTCAATGTTTTTAAGCAACGGCACACTTAGGAGCTCATGAAAATATGACAACACACTTAGCAAAATTTGTAAAGCCTATTTAAATGTTACAAAATAAAATGGATTTAAAAAATACTCACAGAAATATGAACTTACTTTATTTCAATGTTTCTATTCAACTATTTGTGCAGTTTATTTAGTGTGAAACCCGGGCCTGGTGTTTTTAAAATGGATTTGAAAAATACTCACACAAATATGAACTTACTTTATTTTATTGTTTCAACTATTTGTGCAGTTTATTTAATGTGAAGTGCGTTGTGGTGCAGTGGATATCGGCTCAGAACGAGAAATCGGGAAGCTGAGTTCAAATTCCAATTGAATTTCTTGCATTCACTTACGTGCAAATACCCTTGGGAAAGATATTAATCCATCACTTTCCTTCAGTTATGGGTTAAATAACAGGACAGATTGGTTTTTATAATCTTGACTGGCAACCAGTCTACCACAGAAAGTAATGGCAACCTACTGCAGGATAATCTTCTGCTCAGTCAGTCATGTCTCTTTCGAGACATGATCGCCCTAGCGTGTATCACATATGGCACTTAACTGACTGATTTAGTGTGAAACCCATGACCGGTGTTTTGTTTTTTTTCACTATTTCTTTAATGTCTGGTTGAATGTGTGATAAGCAAACTCTCATTTCTTCTTCAGCCGAGTGTAGTTTTTCTTGCTTCTTATTTTTTTATGTTATTTACAATTGAGAAGCCTAATTCACATGAATAAGAAGTAGAAAATTGCAATAAAACTGATAAAGCCTTTTTAGCTAATGTAGGATATTACTTTCGTATTTAAATCTAAGATATATCAATGGATACCATTGAAAGTTTTATTTTGAGCCCTCAATCACTAGAAATAGTGGCCAATTGTTCTTATGCACATAACGGAAGTCTAATATCAGAATGAACATTTATAAACTTATCTGAAAAAACAATTTAATTTATTTATTCAAATACTAATGCTGTACCATCATTACTTCCACACACACACACACACACACACACACACACACCATGACGGTATCTCACAGCAAACTAGTATTCCACGACACTGCAGCTGAAAATCATTGGTATAGATCATTGTTTCTCAACTTTTTACCCATGGACCACTTTTACTCCTAATTTTTTTTTTTGGTGGACCCTCATAACCATTCAATTAAAAAAAAAAGAAAAAAAGCTTATTTAATTTTTTTACTAATAGATAAGTTTAGGAATTGTATGATAGAAAAAGTAAATATAATTCCTTATTTTGAAGCAAAATTAATTTAATGAAAATAAACTTTTATTTAATAAATAAATTCTATGGAATATTTCTGTACACTAGTAAAATAACTCATTAAAGTATGTAAATAATTAATAAATTTAAAAAATTGCATTGGTTAATGACAGTCAAAGATCATCCTTTTCACAATGTCAAATCTATTACTATATTAATTAATTGATATTCTATTTGTCTATATTTCTGAGATGAGGTAGTATTTACAGTATTTACATTATTCGGACTATTGTCCTCATCTTTGTTGCCATTTGTACTACGTTTAATAGTAGATCATTCTATTTGTCTATATTTCTGAGATGAGGTAGTATTTACAGTATTTACATTATTCGGACTATTGTCCTCATCTTTGTTGCCATTTGTACTACGTTTAATAGTAGATCATTCTATTTGTCTATATTTCTGAGATGAGGTAGTATTTACAGTATTTACATTATTCGGACTATTGTCCTCATCTTTGTTGCCATTTGTACTACGTTTAATAGTAGATCATTCTATTTGTCTATATTTCTGAGATGAGGTAGTATTTACAGTATTTACATTATTCGGACTATTGTCGTCATCTTTGTTGCCATTTGTACTACGTTTAATAGTAGATCATTCTATTTGTCTATATTTCTGAGATGAGGTAGTATTTACAGTATTTACATTATTCGGACTATTGTCCTCATCTTTGTTGCCATTTGTACTACGTTTAATAGTAGATCATTCTATTTGTCTATATTTCTGAGATGAGGTAGTATTTACAGTATTTACATTATTCGGACTATTGTCCTCATCTTTGTTGCCATTTGTACTACGTTTAATAGTAGATCATTCTATTTGTCTATATTTCTGAGATGAGGTAGTATTTACAGTATTTGCATTATTTGGACTATTGTCCTCATCTTTGTTGCCATTTGTACTACGTTTAATAGTAGATCATTCTATTTGTCTATATTTCTGAGATGAGGTAGTATTTACACTATTTGCATTATTTGGACTATTCTCCTCATCATTGTTGCCATTTATGTTACGTTTACAGTGGCCCGACAATATTTTTTGGACACTTTGAAAAAAGTACTTCAAGGTGGTTACTAGTGCCAAAAACTTTTGAGATTGTAAGTACGTAGTTGAGGAGTGAAATCCACTACTAGTGTAATCATTTTTTTTAGTTTGGTTTTGATAATTTTAGTTTTTTGTGATTTTTGCGAAAACTTGCGCAACACTATTTTTTGGACATAACAAAAAAATTCTATTTTATTAAGAGCTAAGTTCATGTATATGTTGCTGTATGCAAATTTTCTGCTTGTACACTTAACTGTCATCATTAGAATCAATTATCTGTTCTATTTTACTGGCAAAACAATTAAGTTTAATGAGGTAAAATGCATTCAAAAGAAGTCGTTTGTTTAGCATGGAAGAAGCGGGATGATGGCCTCAGCATCAGAAGGATTGCCATGGATTTGAAGCTGTTGAAATCAACAGTCGAATACATACTGAAGACAATCTCCGAGCAGAAAAAGAAGAGAGGACAGAAAAGATCAATTGGCAAGAGGACTGAAAGGAGAATGAAGAGGACTGTGACACGGCTTTTGACATCTGAAGAAAAAGTTACAGCAAGAAAAGTGAAGGAGAAATGTGAATTGGATGTAAACGTCCGAACAGTACAAAGAATGCTGCATAGGGTTGGTTCGAAGTATGCAAAGGCTAAGAAAAAAATTACACTAACAAAGAAACACAAAGGAGCAAGACTGGAGTGTGCTAAAAGGTGGTTAACAAAGCATGTTGACTTTAAGAAGGTTATATTTACTGATGAGAAGCGTTTCAAGTTTGATGGGCCCGATGGATGGTGTACTTGGTCGAGAAGCGGTGAGCCTGCTGTACTGAACAAACGACAGATGGGAGGAGGAGGAGTTATGGTTTGGGGTATGATCTTTGCTAATGGAAATATATGGTTGGAGTGGCTGAAAGGACGACAGAACAGCGTAAGCTACAAACAATTTCTGGACGAGAAAGCCCTACCAAGGATAAGAAGAGAGATAGGGAATGATTTCGTTCTACAGCAAGACAATTGCAGCATCCATGTGTCAAAACTCATGAAAGAAATGATGGCTAAAGTGAATATGACTACTTTGGAATGGCCTGCAAAAAGCCCAGATCTAAATTTAATAGAAAATGTTTGGGAAATGCTTGCGCAACTTGTCTATGATGAACCTGAAATAACGAAAGAGGCTCAACTATGGGAACGGATACTAGATGCCAAAAAACAACTAATAGAAACACGTAGAGATGTTATTGTGCATATTTTTGATCATTATGAAGAGAGATTGATAAAAGTTATTGAGAAGAAAGGTGATATTACAGACTATTAACAGTTTTTCAAGGATGTCCAAAAAATAATGTTGCATGTGTTTTGTAAAAAATGATGAAAAATAAATATTTTTCCTTACCTAATCGATTTTCTTCCATTTTTATTACAGGTATTGTCTTTATATGTTTATGCTATTCTATTGAAGGAATTTCGCCACTCTATGGTACTCGGAAATTCGAATTAAAGTGTCCGAAAAATATTGTCAGGCCCCTGTAATAGTAGATAATTCTATTTGTCTATATTTCTGAGATGAGGTAGTATTTACAGTATTTGCATTATTTGGATTGTTGCCCTCATCTTTGTTACCATTTGTACGATGTTTAATAATAGATCATTCTATTTGTATATATTTCTGAGATGAGGTAGTATTTACAGTATTTACATTATTCGGACTATTGTCCTCATCTTTGTTGCCATTTGTTCGACGTTTAATAATAGATCATTCTATTTGTCTATATTTCTGAGATGAGGTAGTATTTACGGTATTTACATTATTCAGACTTGTCCTCATTTTTGTTACCATTTGTACAACATTTCAGCCAATGTACACTCTGGCCTTCTTCAGGTGCTAGGAATTTTGAACTGAACTCTTTATTTCAACTATTGGGGTATATAAATTCCATTCCTTGCATAAAGCTTTGATTGGAAGTCATGAGTTATCTCCCTCTAACCCTGCAAGTTACTTGTTCACCATTGCTGTAGCCTGGTATTGAACTCACAACTCTAAGAGTCAAGTCATGAACTAAACAATGTTTATATCCACTGGGCCATGTGTCCTTAAGATGAGGACAATGGTCCGAATAATGTAAATACTGTAATTGATATTGATATTTTATTTTATTATTATTAGCCTATCATTCCTCCATAGTGCTCAATCATGGTGTAAGAGCATAAATAGTCATATATATATATATATATATATATTTTAGAAAATATACAAATTTTTTTTATCCACTACAAAGTGTACATTTTGTTTCAACATTGAAATTACAATGACTCATAAATATTCACAGCTCTATATTATATATCGAGCACTGTTTTAAATTAATGTTTTGGCAATTGTAAATTTTTCTTCTTTCCTTTTATATATATATATATATATATATATATATATATATGATCCTTCCTTTAAATATCTTTCTCAGTTTCTGTTCAATTTTTACAATCAAAATACCCAGTAGAGTAATAAAAACATCACTTGATCGTTGTTTTTCTGTTTTTAGTATTTCAATATGGCATTAATATTATTATTATTATTATTATATTACTGTAGAAATTCCAGTTCCCAGTTATAGCAACCATTCTGAAGTGAAATTACTTCTACATACCACTAAAATATTACTGTGCAGCCCCAATTTGTGATTCTTTTGTGTAGGTGCCAGTAATGTTACATGCCCCCACCCCATTATGGACCCTGATTGAGAACCACTGATCTCAATGATTAAAGCATTGGTTCATGAATTTGTTAGCATAGTAATTGCGAGTTCAATCCCTGGGCTGGATAGTACAGGCTTAGATTTAGTTGAAACAGAGTGAACAATAACTGAACAGTACTACAAAAATAACAAGATTTACCTAGACATAAACAGTGGAAAAAGAATAATCTATCCCTGTAGATTGAATAAAGTGTTAAGATCAAAATTCCTGGAAGATTACTTGGATTAACTTAAATACAATCAATGAAACATAGTAATAACAACAAAGATGGGTAACTTAGTCTATCTTAATGAATCATGTTTCTTTGAGGGTTGGGTGATCATGGCTATCCCCAACTTTCTGTTCTTTATAGCTTCTAGCAGTGTTTGTCTTTTTCCTGTCACTCCTAATCCCTGTTCTGCTAACCATTTACACAAGCTCATTAGGTAGGTTATTTACTGCTTTCCTCTCTCTCTCTTGCCTTCAATATGTCCTGTGAGTGTCAAATTCTCTTAGTAATGTTTGTCTTTTTCCTATCTCTCTCCTAATCCCTGTTCTGCCAACCATTTACACAAGCTCATTAGGTAAGTTATTTGCTGCTTTCCTCTGTCTCTCTTGCCTTCAATATGTCCTGTGAGTGTCAAATACTCTTACTAAAGTTTGTCTTTTTCCTATCTCTCTCCTAATCCCTGTTCTGCCAACCATTTACACAAGCTCATTAGGTAGGTTCTTTGTTGCTTTCCTTTGCCTCTCTTGCATGTGAGTGTCAAATTTTCCATGTGCTTTTTCATCATCAGGTGATCTTGAACCTTCTTTCCAATTCAAAACAAGTATTTTTTTCATTTCTATTTTCTCATTGTTCACATGTTTAATCCATGATATCCTCAGCATCCTTTTATAGAACTATATTTCTGTTGTCTCAAGTTTCCGCTTCAATTTTGAAGATATTGTCCATCATCCACTGCTATATAGGAGGACGGATATTACGTAGCAGTTCAGTACTATTTTCTTTGTTTCTCACAAGATTTTCCTGTTTGTTAATACTTTGTTTAGCTTTTGGATAGCATGTCCGGCATTACGTAGCAGTTCAACACTCTTCTTTTTGTTAGTAATAAGGTTTTTCTCTTTTTTAATTCTTTGCTTAACTTTTGCATAGCATCTTCTGCTGTTCTATTGCACACAAAAGTAATAATAATCATACAATTACTAGTCATTGCATCCATATTATTAAGTAATACAAAAGCAATAATAATAATAGTCGTGCCATTAGTCGGTATCTCTTTATTATTGAGAATCCCACCTCTGCCCAGTAGTTTATTAAACTGATTCCTTCATCTTATTACCAGAAAGTAAAACCTCTTTTGCAATGTTCATTCTAATAATTTGGTTAGAATCCAAAATGTCAGCTCGTACAGGTGATAATGGCAGTTCAGTTGGTGGGTGGGTTGGTTTGGTGAGATCAGGCTTATTCTTAAATTACCTATGCTATAAAATATAAATCATGTCTGTCTGTTGACAGTAATAGTCACATTAAAACTGATATGTCTTCCTGTGACTCATAATATCTAATTTCTATTTGATAAATTGTTAAACTTAATCCATGATTTATTGAAAGAAACCATCCTTATCATTGTTGTTTTTATTATTTTAGAGAAAATAAGAATCAGCTGACAAAATATTGGGATCAAAGTCAAAAAAACCTGGAAATGCCACTTTGAATAATTTAGAATGTCATGGGAGTATATTTTCTCCAAATGCCAGACAATAATTGTTATCTTTATAAATTTGTTAAAATATTCTAAAAGATTTTTAAAGATTTTCTTGCATTAATTTATTTTTAAATTTAATTGCAAGTTGATTTGTTTTCTATTTAAAAAAAAAAAAACCCGTTGTTCACATCTTCTTGGTTTTGTTATTGTTAATTGTTCTCTTGTCCATCAAGATAAAAAAAAAATGTCTGTTGTCTGCCTTTCAAATTCAGATAAGATTTCTATTTGAAAGGACGATGGAGTGTGTGTGGTGGTTAGAAAGTTGATAGGTAAATCAATCGTTGCAGTACAAACATGATTATTTTTTTCTTTTACAATTTTTTTGGAGGGTGTGGCAGGGGGAAGGGCAGTTTCTTTTACTGGTTTTTTTCACTTATTCCTTTTTTTAAATTTTTCCTTCTTTACTTTCCTTCTCTTTCACTCTTTCTCTCTTTACTTTCTTTTACTCTTTTTCTATTTCCTTTTATTTTCTCTTCTTCCCTTCTATCATATCTCTTTTCTTTTCTCCTTTCTTTACTTTCTTTCCTTATCTCTTCTCTTGCCTTCCCTCTTCTTCTCTTTCTTTCTCTCTTTCATCCCTTCTTTCTTTCTTTCTTTGCTATCTTTTTTCTGCTCTTTCTCCCTATTTCTTTTCTTTGCTTTTTCCTCCTTCACTGCATTTGTTAGTTTTTTCTCTCTCTCTCTCTCTCTCTCTCTCTCTCTCTCTCTCTCTCTCTCTCTCTCTCTCTCTTCTTCCCTTCTTTGTTTTCTTTTTTCTCTCTGTTTTCTGCTTTCTCTTTGCTTTCTTTTCTTCCTTCTCTTTCTTTGATCTCCTTTCTTTCTTTTTCTCTCTATTTACTTTCTTACCTGTCTATATTTCTGAGATGAGCTATTGAAATTATTTACACTATTTACATTGTTCAAACTGTTGTCCTCATCTTTGTTACCATATCTACAGTGTTTTGACTGTTGTATGCTCTGACCTTCAGATGTTTCAAATTTTGAACTGAACTCTTTATTTTGTACAGCAGGGTAGATTGTTCTAGTTCTCTGTGCCATGCTTCTTCCAGATATCTCAGTATTCCCAAGCATACATGGCCCAGTGGATAAAAGCGTTGGCTGAATCTAGTGACTTAACAGAAAGAGTTGTGAGTTCAATTCCTGGCTATAGAAGAGGTGAACAAAAACTTTTGAGTCAAAGAGAGATAACTGATACATAAAGAAGAGGTATGGCTCGTGGAACTAGAACAATCTACCCTAGTGGACAAAATAAAGGGCCTCAGTTCAAAATTCCAAACACCTGAAGTAAGCTGGAGCATATAATGGTTGAAATGTTGTAATAGTGTAAATATTTACTTTTTTTTTTTTTTTTTTTTTGCATTTTGTCTATTTTACTCTTTTCTTTTCTTTTGCTTTCTTCTTCTCCTGTTTCTCTTTGATATCTTTCTTTTCTTTATCGTGTCTCTTTGCCATCTTTTTTTCTCTATTTTCATCCCTTTTTCTGTCTTCCCATTTCTATTTTTCCTTCTTTCTTTTTCCTTACCTCTCTTTCTCTTTCCACCTCTTTCTCTCTTTCTTTTTCTCTTTTAATTTCAATTTACTTTTTCTTTCTTTGATCTGCTGCATAATTTTACAAATTTTTATTAAAATCATCTTGTCTGAAGTCTTTATTATAGTTTAATTCATTATTCACGCAAGCATTGTCATCTTTACAAATATTTTTTTGACAAATTCGATTTAATTTCTCTCCTTATAAAAATAAGTTTTCTTTTTTTTCTCTTTTTGTAATGTAATATGAAGCCTGATGACAGATAATGCCCTCTGATGATACCAGAATGAAGTATATATATGAGAACAAATGGTTAGATTACAATTCATTTGAATTTTATTAATTTGTTTCCTAAATATACTTTTCCAAATTACAGGTGAGAAACATTTTTTTTTCTTGGCTTCTACCACTTTTCAGGTGTAAGCAATATTTTTTTTTTTTTTTTTGCTAAGATGTCCGTGCATATCAGCTTACCTTGAGTCACTTTCACACCTGTGTGATGTGTCTTCCCTCTGTCTTTTCTACAAGTATTTTCATAGCAAGTTTTCTTTTTAAATCATATTGCCCCAAGCTGGGCAGTTTACTACCACTGGTGCGCAGGGTGTTACATAGGAGAAAAGTTATGAGAGAGTGACAGGTTATAGGGGGTGTCAGGAAGTGGGTAAGAGAAGGATGAAAGTGGAGTGGACAGAGAAAGGAGCATGAGAGAGAGGATGCAAGTTAGTGAGAAAAGTCAGTTCTCTGTGCAGAGCCAGGAAGTTTTTCCCATCCAAAACAATTCTGCACATATACAAATCTACCATCCGCCCGTTCATTGAATATTGCTGCCATATCTGGTCAGGTGCTCCTACTATCCATCTGGGGGTTCTTGACAAACTCCAGCGGAGAATCTGTAATGTGATAGATCCGGCAGCAAAGTCTCTGATTGGGAGGTTGTGAGGAACATGGAACCACCTCTTAATTACTGTTAGCGTCCCAACTATGGGCAAATAGTTAACCCCTAACTGTTAGCGTCCCAACTATGGGCAAATAGTTAACCCCTAATTGGGGTCAAAACACTATGAAAGTATAAAAATACGCTTTTACAGAAATATATACATAAAAATGGACTTTTATAAAAAAATATTACTAACAATAAATTTCGAAGAAAAAATTATTACCTTGGCATATTTTTGAAGAAAAAAAATATTCTCAACAAGATATTTTTGAATACAAAACTAGAAGACATTTTCAGTTTTCTAAAATAAAAAAATAAAAACAAAAAATTTTCATTAAAATCTGACTAAATAAACCTTCTCACTATAATCAAATATTTAAAAAAATACCTTAAAACTCCATTCTTTTGGCATTAAATAACCCACAGAGGTTGATATGTCGTTAAATAAAACTCAACTCAACAACTTGACCGCAGAAAATATCATGGCAGACCAGATCTAATTCAGCCTTTAAATACACATTCCCCTGATTTTTTTTTTTTTTTTTTAGAACATCTATCTCTGCTCAGGATCCTATCCTAATGTAAACAAATGTAATCAAAGACAATATTACAAAATTATAGAAAAATTTATGAAATGGTATTAATTGACATATTTATTTATATTCATTTGTTTCGAACATTATTTTTAATGGATACTCGTATTTAAGTAGATACTCCATTTTTTCTATAATTAAGCAGTACATTTTAAACATCCACTGGCTTAGATGTTCAAGAAATCTTTGTAAAATATTTCTATTTTAGCAGGATTCAAACATCTAGGCTGGTTATTGCTATGTCGTGAGTAAGAATAAATAACTCAATAATAGGTTAATTGTTGTATTCCGTGAAAATAGTATTTACAAAGGTTATTAGTATCCAATACAAGAATAAAGGTTAATCGTCTCAACCGTCGTAAGACGTAGTATGAGCAATGGGTACTTCCGGGTCGTCACCGGAAGTCTACGACTGACTTGTCGATCGGCTGCTCGGCACACTCCCCTTCGTAGATGCCACCATTACTTTACATAGTAATGGAATAGTCCATTATAGCCGAATAGGCGCGGACGTCCCAACAGTTATTTAAAATGTATTGTTTAATTATAGAAAAAATGGACTATCTACTCAAATTCAAGTATCCATCAAAAATAATGTTCAAAACAAATATATTTAAATAGATATGTCAGTTAATACAAATTTTGTAAATTTCCCTATAATTTCGTAATATTCTCTTCAATTGCACTTGTTTACATTAGAATATGATCCCGAGCAGAGATAAACGTTCTAAAAGAAAATCAGGAGAAAATGTATTTAAAGGCTTAGTTCAGACCTTGTGTTCCTGTGGTCAAGTGGTAAGATATATCAGATCTAATGATGGCATCTCCCTGATATATGGGAGTATGCAGGTTTAAATCCTGCCGGAAAATAACTATTTTCCAAACAAGATTTCTTGAACATCTAGGCCTATGGATAATTGTACTGTTTAATTACAGAAAAAAATGGACTATCCACTCAAATGCAAGTATCCATTAAAAATAATGTTCAAAACAAGATATATATATATTTATAGCACCTAATGAGCCAGACAAACCTACCTAGATTTCACTTAAACGGATCATCAGCTTTCACTGATGATCTGTTTAGGTGAAATGTAGGTAGGTTCGTCTGGCTCATTAGGTGCTATTTAGTTTGCTCTACCTTTGTATTGAACGCTTTCTGTTAGATGATTACTTGTGTCAGGTTTTTTCTTTGGGCTTCATGCTGATTTCGGTTCAAACACTTTTGAGTGACTTTCATGCCCTAAGCTCTTTCTTTTTTTACAACCAATTTTTCCTTCATTCAATAATTTTCGAGGAAGGTTTTTTTATATATATATATATATATATATATATATATATTGACAAGCAGGTTTTTATCATCAGTGTTTGATATCAGGGTGACGACAGAGCATTGATAGATTTAATGCCAAGAATTTGTCACTTTAACTGGGCAGGTTCATGACTACTTTGAAGTTTTGTGAAAACTCTTTTATGATTCCTTTAGACATCACAAACACGTTTTTTTTGTTTCAACCCTCTTGTGGGGCAGTGGATATTGGCTTGGAATAAGAAATCGGGGAGCCGAGTTCAAATTCCAGTTGAATTCCTTGCATTCACAAATACCCTTGGGAACGGTATTAATTCTTCTCTTCCCTCCAATTTTGTGTTAAATAACAGGACAGACTGGGTTCTATAGCCTTGGCTGGCAACCAGTCTACCGCAGAAAATAATGGCAACCTACTGCGGGATAATCTTCTGCCAAGTCAGTCATGTCTCTTTTGAGATATGATCACCCAAACCGTGTATCACGTATGGCACTTGACTGACTGACTGAAGAGTGAAGACATCATAAAAAAACAGCCTCAATGAATGAAGGCATCTTAATGATGTCCTTATGAAACTTTGAAGTTAGCATGAATCTGTTCAGTTAAAGTAACAAATTCTTTGCATTAAACATGTATGTGTATGCATGCAGATATATATAAATGTTGTGTGTGTATATATATATACATATATACACACACACAACATGCACACACACACATCTAAATCTAAACTTATTTATAAATGGAACTTTGTCTCTGTGTGTGTGTATCCGTTACCTATAGACTCCGAAACAGCTGAACCGATTTTCTTGAAAATTTACACAGTTGTACTATAAGTGTCTGCGAGTGTTCTTAGGTAGGTGTTGTGTCGAGGTACCCCTGATAAATATCGAAAATTGATAATCGAAAAAATTGTGTTATAGAAGGAGTGGTTCAATTTTAATCAAATTTGATACACTCATAGACAAAGACATAAGAAACGATATTCAGAAGTTTCAAGGTTGCAGTTCTTACAATAGTGCAGAAAATCGATAATATATATATATATATATATACAAAAAGGCAAGGTGTTTGTGTGTGTGTGTGTGTGTGTCTGTTTATCTGCCTGTATGTCTGAATTTTTTCAGCCCTTTTATTTTAGTTTTTGCTTCGTCCAAAGAGTCTGAGCTCCAGGACAATGGATTAGTTTTAAAGCTTTCATTACACCCGAGCAACGCCAGTTTATATATATATATACATACACACACACACACACGCATACACAGACAGACATATGTACGCACATTGATTTTAATCATTGGTGGTGAAAGCACCAAATGTAAGATGGAATCATAATGAAATAAATTTCTCCGTCAATACATGCGTGGCGAATCAGCAATGTCTTCGGGGCAACTTTGTCCATTTTGCATATTTGTGTATGAATGAATATGTCTTTCTCTCTCTCTCTCTCTCTCTCTCTCTCTCTAGAGATTGCAGTCAAGATGAGGGTGTCATGGTTGCAGTATGGGTGTCTTGTGGAATGTTGTTTTCACGATCATTTTCATTGGAGAGAATTATTTGTGAAAATGCTCTCTTAAAAGGTTTCAAATCTTAAGATTCAAACATGCACACTCCAGTACATGTTCACTTCTATTTAAGTGCATGCCTTTGTATTTGTATGTGTGTATGTATGTATGTATGTATATATATATATATATATATATATATATATATATATGTGTGTGTGTGTGTGTGTGTGTGTGTGCTCATATAAAAAGAAAAATCGACAAGTATAAGAGTTAATTGCTGATATCTCCTCACGAGTGGATGGAGTAATTCTTGAAGGTTCCATCTTTTGAAACTCTAGAGTCAGCTGACTGAAAGTAACATCAGCCAGCTAAGTGACAAACCTTTTATTTATTTTATTTATATATATATATATAGAGAGAGAGAGAGAATAACGTTTTATGTCAACACAAGATAATATAATCTTTGATGATGAATGTCTTTATGTTAACGCCATTGTAATCTCTCTGAAGATGCCTCATGTGAGCTGAAAGCTTAGAACCAGCATGATAATAAAATATCCAAATATTGAACAATTTTTGTCTTTATTTTCACCTGAAATTAAAGCCAAAATACAATGTTTAGAACAGCTCATGATTAAACATAACAGACATTCATTGTCTGTTATATTTAACAATATATGTTTAAAATATATATTTATATATATATATCCATACAATGGCACATTGTATGGATATATATATATCTGTATGTATACACACATCCACATTATCTATATGAGGGCAGGGAGTTATCATTCCAACCCAAGTTTCTGACAAAATGGCCAAACATTTATTTTGAAAGGGCCCTTGTCAGGCTGATAACTTTCACCATGCTTCTATGTATGTGTGTATTTACATTTCTCTCTCCCACTCTCTCTTTCTCTCTCTCTCTCTCTATATATATATATATATATATATATACACACACACACACACACAGGGGAATCCCTCAATTAGTGCAGCTAATGTGTACATTAATAACTATAAAAAACTCAATTTTTCATTAATATCACTAAACCGAAGAATCTTTTACCACACTAATTGAGTATTACGTATGCGCTAATCAAATTTTGGTATATAGAAATTTTAACGCACTGATCAAAAACACATTAATCAAGGGAGATATATATATATTCTTTTTTTTATTGAATGGATTTTTGTTCTTTTTCATACCATCTGAGGCAAAAAATTTTATTTTGTAGGACTTTTCAATTTAGTTCGGCTGCTATTAATTTTGCCGTCTAATAAAATAAATCTTATGTGCCTTGTGCTGCAGTGGATGTCGGCTCAAGAAATAGGAGAGCTGAGTTTGAATTTCATTTGAATTTGTTGCATTCATTTATGAGCAATTACCCTTGAAAAGTGTTAATCCATCTCTTATCCCTCCAGCTATGGGTTGAATAGCAGGACAAATTGGGTTCTATAGCATTGGTTGGCCGCTGGTCTACTGTAGAAACCGATGGCTTCCTACTGTGGGAAATTTTTCTACCTAGTCAATCCAGGATGGAAAAAGACATGATCGCCCAAGCATGTATCATGTATGGCACTTAACTGACTGACTGAATAAAGCAAAAAAACAGTGATAGCAATTCAAATATAAAAATAGCATTCATAGTAATAAGATTTATATAATTCTCGTATATTTCTCTCTCCCCCTTCATATATACACGACCGGCCATAATTATTAGGCCACCCCAGTGTTTTAAAAGTAATGTATTTCATACTATTTCTTAGTATTTATTTCCAATTGAATAATTGTAAATGAAAATATAATGGTTCTTTTGTAAATACTGCACAATAACATGTGCATCAAATGAATTTATAAATATTTAATAATTACCTGTATTGCAGTTTCATTAATGAATGAATGAAGAAAATTTAGGGTGATTCAGATTCCATGCCTTGTAAAATTTTGCAAAGTAATAATAACAAAAGAACCATTCTATTTTCATTTAGAATTATCCACTTGGCAATAAATACTAAAAATAGTATGAAATACATAGTTTCGATCTACAGGGTGTGATGGGTAAATTATCGCTATTGGCCTTGTAAAATTTTACAAAGTAATAATAACAAAAGAACCATTTTATTTTCATTTAGAATTATCCACTTGGCAATAAATACTAAAATTAGTATGAAATACATAATTTTTTTTAAAAAAACTGGGGTGGCCTAATAATTACGGGTAGTAATGTATGTGTATATTATTCATTTGTAAATGAATTATTATGTGATTTAGGTTTCTAATGCCATAAAACACCCATTAGATTTATACAACCATGGATGAAAACGTTATATAATTTCTTGGAGTTTTAAAATTTGTGCATTCAAAAATTACCCGTTATGTGAGTGTTCAAAAAAATGTCACCCTTATGTGAGCAATTCTTAAACAAAGAAAAAAAAAATCGGTAAAATCAGCTATTGCAAATCACCTGAAGACACCACATGATAGAAACCTAGGTTGCGTAATAACTCATTTACTATTGAAAAATATTCTCAAGTTTTACAATATAATTGTATTGAACACTTTTTAATCCAAATGTGCACTGGTATAATTTTATTATGACCAAAAACTAAGTTATTAAACAATATATATATATATATATACACACACACACAAGGGAGGTCAAAATGTCTCTAGCCTGAGATGTAAAAGTTCACTACTAAATGAAGTGTAATATGGATCCAGGTTCTGTTGAAAATAATTATATGACAAGTCAAATTAAATATGTTTTTGCTTTTACATAATAAACTTATTGATGTAACTCTTGTTTTGCAAACACACACACACATTTTTAACAGACAATTTTCAGTCCATCTTGATACAAGATTTACAAGAGAATTTTTCTAGCTTTTATTATTAAAATTAATAAATTAAAATTAGGAGCTTATAGTTCTGGTAGCTAGTTGGTGGGTCGTAGGGAGCTAAAATTTCTAAAATATCTTTGAACCACCAAGAAAAGTGTTCCAAACCATCAAGGCTGCAAAATTACTTCCTTTCCACTTTGGTCATCTCTCTGTGGCATTTGGCCAAATCTTTGGTCTTTATCATTAATGGCCACCTGACCTACTAGCAGTTGGTCATAACTGTTATTGGTTGAAGGGGGGGCTTTCTTATAAAGAAAGACCAATGGATGGAAAATCCCACCAAGTATAAAAGAAGATACCTAAAGAAATTGGCTGGTAGTCTCTCTCTCTCTCATATATATATATATATATATATATATATATATATATATATATATCCATTCTAGCCAACTTGAAGAATGACACTGGGAGAAATCTGTTAGTTCAGTAGTCAAATATAAGCATGCACACACACACACACTTCTTCCCAGTAGCACACAATCTACAGATCCTGAATTAAGATTGACCCTTATAGAATTTAAATACTTTAAAATAAACATGATTATAAGGAGCAAAAACGTATCACACATATATCCACACCAATTACTTACTTCAAGTTAGAAAGGTAGAATAGCAATATAAATATCCAGATCTAAGTATTTAAAAAATAATAATACAAAGTTATTTGGTTATATCAAGGCACATCTACATACATTATTTCCTATCTTCAAAATAGTATAAACTAATGAGTTGGTAGTTCACTGTTTGTAGTGATTTACTTTATTAAGTGGACTCAATACTTAGTACAGTATTATATATGGTCTTATTTTTATTATAAGTTTATTATAAAAACATAGTTTACTGCAACACAAGAGCCATTGTGTTTCGGTACTATTTTATTAGCACCTCGTCAGGAAGTGAAATATATATATATATATATATATATATATATATATATATATATATATAGTGAGAGAGAGAGATGGATGCATTCGAATAACCACATACACAAAAAAAAGCTGGATTAAGTTAATATCTAATTACATATCACCATGTTTGATACAGTGTTCACAAAAAATCTATATAACCTAGACACACACACACACACACACACATTCTCGAAGTCAAAATCGACCAACACTCAATAAAATTTATTACAAATATAACAACATATTAAAGTTCATATAACAAACATTTAATGACATTTTTATGTTTCTATCAATTTCCAGCCAACCCACTTATTTTTCAAAAAGTCCATATCTACAACAGATAAATTTTTTAATTTTAAAATAACTACAATAGTGCATAAACTCATGTTTTTAAAAATCACAATCACAATGGACTGCGAATTTTATTGCAGTTATATGCTGTCTTTGTAATTTACTCCTGAAGATGATCTTGAAAAAGCTCAAAAGTACTTGGGTTAATGGAAAAAAAAAACTACAGTACCTTCCTTGATAAACTTCATCTCGACATCCAGAAGCTGATTAGAAAACTGAAAAGGATCAGTATCATGATAACTTGGTGCAATATGTCATTATAATTCAATGAAACATATTTAAATGAAGATAGGCTGCCTACATACATGCACACACACATATATATATATATATATATATATATATATATATAGGCAGTAACCTTTTCTTCAAATATCTCTCATTCAATACAACTGACAAAGTAGGTGTTTAATTAATTTTTTGTTAGGTTTTTCCAGCATCCTGTAGGAGTTTGGAAATATAAAATTGTCCATAATTTTTATTGTCCTTAGCACTTTTAGTCACTTTTATAGCCATTTTTAAGGATGTTTTGTTTCTGGTGATGTTATTTTTTCATGTTTCAACTTACATTGTAATTTATTTTTCTTTTGTTTTGAAAAGGAGCGTTCATTCTGAGCCTTCATATATTGTGCATCCTTCTATTTTTAAAACAATTTTGTTAAAGGATGTGATATTAATAGTAGGCAAGAAATGTTTGATATACCAGTTCTCCCTAATAGTGAGATGTTTCTGATAATGTGATTTATATCAAATTCTTGTTTGTCTATACTTCTGAGACGAGGTAGCATTTACGCTATTTACATTTTTCAGACTGTTGTTCTCATATTTTTTTGTCATATTCATGACATTTCAGCTATTGTACACTCCAGCCTTCTTCAGGTGATTGGAATTTTGAATCAAACCTTTTATTTCAGTCACTGGGGTATATTGTTCTCGTTCTATGAGCCATGCCACTTTCAGTTATCTTAGTTATTCCCCTTTAACTCAACTTTTTAAGTTATTTGTTCACCACAACTCTTTGGTCAAGTCACTGAATCTAACCAACGCTTTTATCCACTGAGCCATGCATCCTTGAGGACATCAGTGCATGAATTTTGGGGACTTATAAATCTAATGTCTCAGTAACCGTTTTTTACCAGAGCTCATATTGCAATTTCTTTTCAATGCATTTGTCATAAGAAGATTTGTTTAAAAAGAAAGGACAAAATAATCATCAAATTATCACTATCATCTTTGGCAATACAACTGACCAGAAAATTACAAGGACTAAATTATTGCTGTAGCCAGGTATGGAACTAACAACTGTTTGGGTCAAGTAAATGGAACTAACCAATGCTTTTATCACTGAGGACATCAGTGCATAAATTTTTGGGACTTATAAACCTAATGTTTCAGTAACCATTTTTTACCAGAGCTCATATTGCAATTTCTTTTCATTGTATTTGTCATAAGAAGATTTGTTTAAAAACAAAGGACAAAATAATCATCAAATTATCACTATCATTTTTGGCAATACAACTGACCAGAAAGTTACAAGGCCTAAAGCATAATGGCATCTATATCTTTCTGTCAGTTTACATTATATCCATGACTGGGAATTAACCTAAAAATAGAAGGACTGATTGAGCTCTCCTGCCTTTAAAGGGAGTTACATCAAAGACAGAAGAACCCATTCTGTCAGACTATTTAATCCATAGTAAGAGCTTGGAATTTCAAACTGAAATTTTGATCACTGGAGCATATCATTCTTGTCCCATGTGCCATGCTACTTCCAGATGTCATATAGTTATCTCCCTTTAACTCAACTCTCTAAGTTATTTGTTCACCATTGATGAAGTATTGAACCCACAACTATTTTAGTCAAGTCACTCAATCTAACCAATGCTTTTATCCACTGGGCCATGTATCCTTGAGGACATCAGTGCATGAATTTTGGGGACTTATAAATACATTGTCTCAGTAACCATTTTTCTAACCAAAGCTCATATTGCAATCTTTTGAATCTAATGATTTTCTCTAGCACTTTGTATTATTGGTTTTCATATTGTATTCATTTCTATGCTTGGCTGGCTTAGAAGATTTTTGTGGCCTAACATGTGTGCAGATTCTTTAAGATTTTGTAATTTTCAGCTATGCCTGATTTTTCTATCTCCCCCTCTTTTTACGGCCCTGCGATGTTCTTGCAGCCTTACTTTAAGGTGGCATATATGTATGTGGATGAATATATATATGTATGTGGATGATGAAAATATATATATATATATATATATATATATATATATATATATGTGTGTGTGTGTGTGTGTGGATGATAAAAATATATATATATATGAATATATATATATATATATTTTTTTTTTTTAATCATATCACCCCAAGCTAGGTGGTAATGTCACTGAAGCGCAGGGGGCTATATAAGAATGAAAAGATTGGAAAAGAGAAAACTGGAAACCACATCCTAAACAGTGAACAAGGGATGAGCCTCTACACCTGTTCAAGAGACGTGGGTGGAGTGTGAATATATATATATATATATATATATATATATATATATATATATATAGATGTGTGTGTGTGTATGTATGTGGATGATGAAAAAAATATATATATATATGTATGTGGATGATGAATATATATATATATGTCTGTGGATGATGAAAATACATACATATATATATATATATATATATATAGATGTGTGTGTGTATGTATGTGGATGATGAAAATATATATATATATATATGTATGTATGTATGTGGATAATGAAAATGCTTTTATATATATATATGTATGTGGATGATGATATATATATATATATATATATATATGTGTGTGTGTGTGTGGATGATGAAAATACATATATATATATATTCAAAATAATAACTAAATAGACTCTGCAAGTATTTAAGTTTTAAATTTATACTAAGATAAACTTT
>JBBBDQ010000654.1:5037500-5195000 GCA_037127315.1 Ascarosepion bandense
TTTTAAACTTATCGATCTACTCATACAAACTTCTGTACTGTAGTACACACTATCACCATATTATGTTAAAACCTTCAATCAATTTCAGCCCCTGACACTTTCCGACTAGAGAAATCAGAATCACTGCTTTTTGTTCCTCCTTGGGGCACACTGCTAGTGGAGTGGCTATGTTTACACTGTAACACTAACGAGAAAACTGGAGTGATCAAGCTTCAGTTTTGATCATGTGACCATAATAGTACCAACTATAAGCAAGCATGAGTAGAAGGCAGTATGACAAATGTGAAGACGTATTATAGCGAAAGTGTGGCTAATTTTTTATTTAGCCTTGTGTGTGCGTACATACCCACCGGCTATGTATACACAGCATCTAAAAGAGAACTAATAGTTAAAGAAAGCTAATCCAGTGAAGAGCTTTGCTCCTGTCACACAATTTCATCTTTATATGCAATGTCCACTCAGTACATAATCAATAATGGCTCTCCACAATTTCCTGTCCTTTGTAGCTCTTAATAAATTTTGTCTTTTTGTTATTTCTCCTAAACCTTGTTCCAACATCCATTTACTCAAGCACATTATTCTTCTATGTGCCATGTTTCTTCAGGGCATTGGTGATCATGGCTCTCCACAATTTCCTGTCCTTTGTAGATCTTAATAAATTTTGTCTTTTTGTTATTTCACCTAAACTTTGTTCCAACATCCATTTACTCATGCACATTATTCTTCTATGTGCCATGTTTCTTCAGGGCATTGGTGATCATGGCTCTCCACAATTTCCTGCTCTTAATAATTTTTGTCTTTTCTCCTAAACCCTGTTTTGCCATTCATTTACTCAAGCTCATCAAGTATGTTATGCATTGTTTTCCTCTGCTCCTTTTGCCTCCAATCTATCCTGTGAGTATCACATTTTTCAAGCCCACCTTCCTCATTATATGCCCAAGAAATTTCAGTTGTCTCTTCCTGAAATTAAGTATGTTTCTTTTTGTTTCGATTTTCTCTAAAACCTCATCATTGCTTATACATTCAGTTTATAATATAAGAATTCTTCTGTCGAACCACATTTCTGTTGCTTCAAGTCTCTTCTTCATCTTTGAGGTTGTCCAGCATTCAGTGCCATATAAGAGAGTAGATATCATGTTCAGTACTCTTTTTCCTTGTTTCTAACTCTTAATACTCAGCTTAGTTTAGCAGTAATTAAACCAACTAAATAACAAGCCATGATATTTTTTTATTAAATATTCTTGCTTTCCTGACGGCTACAACCTCCAGAAATTTAAATGCAAAGTCAATACTCATCTACTAACCACTGGCCTCTAGCTCTCTCCCCTCCCCTGTATAACCTTCCCTTTCTCTCCACCTATGTATCTGTCATCGCACCTGCTTTCTCAGCTTTCTATTGTTCCTTTCTAACTAGTTTGTACTCCTCACTCTTTTCTAATTAATCTTTTTACATTTATGTAACCCCCTGCACATCAGTGGCGTTTCTGCCTTGCTCGGGGTGAAATGATTAAAAAAAAAAATATGAGTCACTAATCCAGGTAATCAAGTTAAAAGGGAATAAAAATTCTAGGAAAACTGGAGTCATTAAAAATCTTTAAAACTAATAAAAGCAGGTCAAAATCATTTCTTTAAAAAAAATTACTGTGATTAAGAAACCAATTCATGACATTTAGTATATATAAACTATTTTTATTTTATCTTCACTGAAATTAATATCCTAGCAGTTTATGGAATTATTAGTTGAAAAGAAATGGTCAAAACGATGATAGATTTTCAACTTTAATGCAACTAATTAAAATGTAATAAAAAAATCAAAGGATGCATTAAATTTACTTCGTTTTTTCTAATATTTGATACATAAATATTAAAAGTAATAAATAGAAAGATATACAAGTAGGTACTAAAAGTTTTGTGCCGATTAAAAGGCTACAAAACAGATTTTGATCCTTAATCTATTACAGCCTCGTTTTTGGTTTTGATCTATATGCAAATAATCTCATCATTTTTTATGGGTATTCTGCTAGTATTATGCATCTATAAAATGTTACAGAAAAGCAGTTGAAAATGAATACCGAAAGTCGTTCGTTTAAGAATTTCGATCACTTTGGACTGTTATGAATACCGTGTGAAGAGTTTTATTTCTTTCCCACATTTCTCTAGTTTTTATTGATTTTGAAGGCCGCCATCTTATCTAACAGTAATGGTTGATGGTCACTGGATTGCTATCTAAGATTCTAAATTCTTGCTAGTGCAGTGAAGCAATTAAAGCTAAAGAGAAGAGCTGGAAAGAGGGGGAGTACTGGAGGTGGTGGTGAAAATGGAGGACCCCATACCAAAGCCATAGGCTTGAGCGTTGGGCACTTGGTCTGTCAGTGACATTTCAACTGAAATCTTTCCTTTTGTTCGGTTGTTGTCTTCTCGGCATTCTTTGGTAATACAAAAGCAGAAAGTCATTGAGATAAATTATTGGCATTATTTGAATCTTTCTGATTTGCATCTTTGTCAGGACATGTATTCTCTATGATTTGGCTGTGCCTATATTGAGGGTCAATTTTTGGCGAGGCAATTTTAATGGGAAATCTCATGCTATTCAAATACAAAATTCTTTTATTTATATGTATATATAAACAATAAATATGCAAAATTTATGATGAATCTGAAATTAATAATGACAGGGCCATTTCTACTCACCCATCTGCCCATATATTTGTATTTGGCGATTTTAACGCCCACCACACCAAGTGGCTTGAAAACTCAGCCACCGACCTTGCTGGGATCCGCACCATGCACTTTTCAATAGCCCAGGCTCTAACGCAAGTGGTGGACTTCCCCACACGTTTCTCTAAAAACCCTAACGGAAGGGAATCTTTACTCGACCTTTGCTTTACCTCCATCCCAGACTCCTGCACTACCAGGCAACTCTGCCCCCTCGGAAACTCTGACCACGCCGTAGTCTCCGTAAACATATCAATCCGCACTAACTCTACCCAAGAAAACCAGACCAGCAGAATATCATACTGCTACCAAAGAGCCGACTGGGACTCGTTCAGGGACTTCCTCTGCGACGTCCCCTGGAACAATGTCTTTGATCTTCCTGTCGAAGACTGTGCCTCCGAAGTCTCCTCTTGGGTTAAGGCTGGCATCGATGCTTTTATCCCTGCCAGGAAATTCCAACTAAAATCAAATTCTGCACAGTAGTGGCAGTGACATGCCTTGCTCGGGGTGAAACGCTTATAAAAAAAAAAAATAGTAAAAGTGGATATGCAATGTGAATAACAAGCTCTGAATGATTCAACCCTTTACAGGTTATTTCATATACGATCAGAATTTCATAAGCAAGAAATTATAAAGTGGGGGATCAGTCCTATATTACAACCAATACATAAGCTGATCCCTCATTTTATGTCCATGGTAATCTCTATACATTTATATTCCAGACACTGACAATAGATATAAAACTCATGCTTGTGTAGCTAAGCAGTATTTGAGTGATTGATTCATTCATTTTTTACAGCTTATCAACCTTTTGCCAATTATTCAAAGTCAGAAAATAATTTTAAATTGTAAGAATTTTTTTGAAGAAAATAATAATTTAGTTATACAAATCTTACTAATTAACACATATCTTGAATAAGTATCAATAATTATAGACTTTGTTTGAAAAACATTTAAAAGTGGTTTCTTTAAAAATTTGTCCAAGCCCGCATCTGACCAGCTCAGGGAGAAGTGAATGATTGATTGATTTCTTTTCTACAGGTTATCAACCCTTTGCAGGTTATTTAAAGCCAGAAAATTTTTTAGATTTTCTGAATGTTTTGGTGGGGAAGGAGATAATAATGTTTTAGTGAAACAAGCCTAACTATTTAATCCATAGCTGGTGAGGTGAAAGTTGGATTCATATATTATCAGAATTTGATAAGCAAGAAATTATAAAGTGGGGGATCAGTTCTATATTACAACCAATACATAAGCTGATCCCTCACTTTGTGGCCATGATAATCTCTATACATTTATATTCCAGACACTGAAAATAAATATAAAACTCATGCCTGTGTAGCTAATCAGTATTTCATTGATTCATTCATTCATTTTTTACAGCTTATCAACCTTTTGCAGATTATTCAAAGTCAGAAAATAATTTCAGATTGTAAAAATTATTTTTTGGGGGTGATACGATTTAGTGATACGAGTCTTACTAATTAACCCATATCTTGGAGGAAAAATGGTGGATTCATACCTTTCCTAAGAGTTTTTGTGAATATAACACACCTAACTGGAATTGGAACACTGCTCCCTGATTACTAATTACACTCCCTGCACATTGAAGCTTACAGTATCTGATAATCCCAAGCAGACACCTATTTAGATAGTGTCCAGGGTTTACATTGCTTAACTTCAGTTATTATATGACAACCAATGTTTCAATATGATATGTCTGTAAATCCAGCTTGTAATAAGAAATTGGAGAGCTGAGTTTTAATTTCAGTTGGGTTTGTTATGTTGAAAAATGTATGAATGCATCTCCTCTTCTCCCTAACTATGGGTTAAATAGCAGGATAGACTGAGCTCTATAGCTTTAGTTGGCAACCAGTCTACCACAGAAAGAAATGGTGGCCTACTGTGAAAAATTTTTTTTCCTTGTCAGACTTAATAGTAAAATTGTACTGATAAAATAGCTATTTTTATACAGCAAATATTCATTCATTCATTATTGATTGAAATGGCTGAAATTTCTAAAAAAAAAATATTTCTTAAAACAGTTTTTCAAGGAATTAGAATTTTCAACTTCACTGTTATCACTTTTTATCATACTGATTGAAGTTTCCTTCCTAACCTTTTGTTTAAAGTAGTGTGAAAAGTCAACATCTTGATTATGTCATTATTTTCCCTTATGTGTAATCCATTTTAGTTGTTGCTGCAGTTGGAAGTTTTTGAGTGATGTGGTTTCTGTTGTTTTTTTCTGAAAAATACACCTTTATAGATTACATTTTAACTAAAATGAGTCTGTGACTCTTGCGGTATTCTGAATAACGTCAAGTTTTCTCTACTGGCTGCAACCGCAATGCAATATAATTATTTTAATCGAGTACAATTGTGGTGCAGTTGATATTGACTTGGAGCGAGAAATCGGAGAGCTGAGTTTCGAATTCCAGTCAAAATTCGTTGCATTCACTTATGCACAAATATCCTTGGGAAAGGTATTATCTTAATCCATATCTTCCCTCCAGCTATGGATTTAATAACAGGACAGATTGGTTTCTATAGCCTTGGTTGGCAACCAGTCTACTGCAGAAAGTAATGGCAACCTACTGTGAGAAAATCTTCTACCCAGTCAATCATGTCTCTTTCGAGACATGATCTCCCAAAGCATGTATTACGTATGGTACTTAGCTGACTGACAGTTAATGTTATTATTCGTTTTTGTCATACTCATCATCAGTGACAATGGCACACCATTCATTTCAATGAAAAATATCTTTTTCCTCGTGCCCTGTGATTTGTCATGACCATGAAAAAGCAATAATGTTATTAAAAAATGAAAAAATAATTTAAATGTTATTTTCTTTTCATACATGTCTCAAGCAGGCAATCAGGATTTTAACTCCAACTTTTTTTTACAAGAAGAGGGGATCAGCTGATTTAAACCTGAAATGATTTAAATAAATACAAATTCTATAAAACTCAAATCAGTTTTGCCAAACATTCCAATAAATAATAAAAATAGTGTAAATAAACAACCTATTAAAGAAATAAATAGAATTTTTAATATTTTTTCTTGTAAATTCTCAAGAACAAAGAAAATGTATAAATTTATTTTCATCTTATGTTTAGGTTTTATTTCAATTCTAATCATCGCTTTTTAAAATAACAGACATTGCTAAGGAGTGAAGGTAGTTAAAATAATAGCAGTGTCAAGGGAAAAATTTTGACACTCCATCTTATTGCAGGCACATTTCTTCATTTTTGTCAAAAAGACTTTAGAAGGAACTGTAAACCCAATCTTATATAGGAAACAAGGGGCAAACTGATAAAAGATGGACTGATTGATAGATACATTCATCTATCTATCTATATATATATATATATATATATATATATATAGTCATCTGCAGACAGATTGGTTGATAGATACATTCATATATATATATATATATATATATATATATATATATATAGTCATATAGTCATCCGTCTTGGCCAAGTTTATTGTTTTAAAAAGCAATTAGAATTACATAAATTCATTTTCATCATATGTTTAGGTTTTATTAAAATTCTAATAATCACTTTTTAAAACAATAAAAATTGCCAAAGAGTGAAGGTAGTTAAAATAATAATGGTGTCAAGGAAAAATCCGTTTTTTTCACACTCCTTATTACGGGTTTATTTATCCACAATTGCCACAAATTCTTAGATAGATGTTTAATTTCATGATGGCAAACTGTTTTCGGACATTCTTTTCATTGAACAGTTTTGAGCTAAGAGAATTTAGTCTTTATAAAAAGAGGAGCTAAAAAGTTCTTGGTGCACTTCCCATAATCATTATTTTGATATTTTGCCATTAAAATAACAAATTTTTCAGAGTAGAACTGAGAACTTTTTAGTATTCCTTTGGACCATTTGAATAAGTTTCTCCAATAACTTTTGAGATGCTCTTTATGATTTTAAAGACTACCAGTCTAAAAATTCTTATGAAAACCTAAAAGATTTATTCACTTGAAGATATTTTTAATTATTGATCTAGAAAAACATCTGTATAGAGATGATAGTTTAGAATTTCTGAACAAGACGGATGCTATGTATGATATCCATATGAGAGTCTAATCTAATGAGGTTTTTTAAGAATACAACTTGAATTGTTTTTATCGAGATATTTTAGACATTTCTGAATGAGACAGATGCCATGTAAGACATCCATATGAGAGTCTAGATCTCATGAAGAAATTTAAGTAAACAACTTGAAATAGTTTTATAGAGATAGTTTAGACATTTCTGAACAAGACAGATGCCATGTATGACATCCATATGAGAGTCTAGATCTGACAAGACGATTTAAGAGCATAACTCTTGTTTTTAGGTTAATAGTTTCATATAGACTGTACCTGCAACTGGGTAGCACTGTATTTCACAGCATCAACACCCTTTAGATGATCAATGTCATTGTACCTTTTGATTACACTGCAGGCTGACTTGACTACAGACCAGTCTTATATCTATCTTTTGACTTGTTTACAGACTGGGCTTTTCACTCAAACACAGACTAAATTTATCTCTATCTTTTGACTTGATTACAGATTGGACTTATGCCTGACTTTTGAACTCTAGTAAAGACTGAATGTAAGTCTACTTTTTTAGCTCAGTACAGACCAGACCTAAGTCGATCTCTTGACTCAAATACAGACTGAACTCAAGTCCACTTCTTTTAACTCAGTATAGACCAGACCTAAGTCTATTTCTTCATTCAAATACAGACTGGACTCAAGTCTACATTTTTTAACTCATTACAGACCAGACATAAGTCTATTTCTTCACTCAAATGCTTACTGGACTCAAGTCTACATTTTTTAACTCAGCACAGACCAGACCTAAGTCTATTTCTTGACTCAAATACAGACTGGACCTATTTATTAATCCAGTGTGATTTTTGTCCTAAAAAGACTTATATTTAGCAGTAAATATACCAATAAAATTAACCAGCCCAAAAATATAAATTTTCCTAAATAAGATTTAGGAGATATATTTTACCCCCATCTTTTTGTAAATAAACCTTGTTGGATCTTATATGCCATCAGATCAGGTATAAAGAAATATGTGAATTTTATTGACACTGTCAAGTTCTGATCACCCTGGATGCAGGCTACATCTGTGGGATAGGGTGTTAACAGCATCAATTCTAATATTAATAGCATGAGATCATCAGGCCTAGGCAAATGAATCCAATCTCAATCCCCACCCACTATGTTTTCAAATAATTGCCCCCCCTTCCTTGTAAGCTGCTGTTTTCTTCACTTTTTCTATCCTTTAGCAAACAACCCTCAAGTCATACTGGCCACGAGTGATTATTCTGTGGCTTGATTGTTATTGCTTCCTCAGCAGCATAAAAATTATTAAGCTCCAATGATTGACACTGAGATGTTTAAGTCTCTAGATGGCTTCTGTACAGAGCAATCAAGAAAAAGTTAAAATAATACAGATATTGTGGTCGAGGGCAATGAAACTGTTCTGGGTTAAGTGGTGGTTGCTCATACAAAAGTGAAGCTTTTCTGATGGCATAAACTTTTAGTACATATTGTATATACACACACACACTGGAATCAACCACTCTCTGGATTTTAAAGAATCAGCCTAAAGGTTACATGCCTTTTTCAAAACTAATTTACCAGCCCACTTTGGACCAGGAGAACTTTCTCTTTCTAAAGAGTTTTATCATGTATTCTATAATATATTCCAGCTCTGGGCATGATGGTAAACTGCATCTGGCAGCAAGGCCTCTGATTGGGAGGTTGTGGGGAGCATGGAACCACCTCTTAATTGCCATTCTCAGGTCTACCCTCACCTGGAGTGGTAGCACCTGCTAGGGTCCCAGCTATGAGCAAATAGTTAAGCTCCAGACTGGAGTCAAAAGGCTATGAAAGTATAAAAATACTATTATAGAAATATATACATAAAAATACTATTATAGAAATATATACATAAAAATACTATTATAGAAATATATACATAAAAATAGACTTTTATAGAAAAATATTTTTGAATAAGAAAAAAAAAGTTATTGCCATGATACATTTTTGAAGGAAAAATTTATTCCAAGCGATACATTTATGAATACAAAACTAGAAGAAATCTTCAGTTTTCTAAAATAAAATTCAAAACTTTTTCATCAAAATCTGACTAAATCAACTTTCTTGCTATCACCAAACATTAAAAAAATATCTTAAAACTCTACCTTTTTGGCATTAAATAACCCACAGAGGTTGATACGCCATTAAACAAAACTCACTCAAACTATAATAAATTCTATAATAATATCCTGTAATAACAAAATGAACTTTATTACTGCATAAAGTTTCTTTAGTATTTTACTTCTTTGTACCTAATCTTCATTTCTGGTTAATTGTAAATTTTTAATTGTAACGAGCATGTAAATCTTATGTTTTACATGACCCCTTCTTTAAAATATTGGACACCATGCACTAATCGGTTAAATAATTTCAACCTCCAAGCTTAGTAGGTGTTAAATAAAACAAAGAACATGAAACTACGACTTCTATGTTCTTTATCCGTTCAGGACATTGACAGTGCTCGTATTACTCAGTCTACTTCATTTGACAAATTTCTCTTACCAGCAGAATTGCCGAACCACCCATTGAACATCTATGCAACATGATGGGACATCATCTAACCCATTCAGTTAACCCGACTGAAACTCTTGCTGCATTTCACCAACAGGTGTAAGCGATGGGGAATAATGTAACAAAAACTGGTATCTGACATCCGTATAATAATATGCACTCAATGGTATACATCTGCATTAATTCCCAAAGAGGATAAACAGTGTATTAATATAGAGTGTAAATATTCTTGTTAAACCCTTTATTTTAGAATGTATTGATGTGGATATAAGATCATTTTCTGTAATCCAACCAGATCAGCTGTACATTTAATTTGGAGTAAATTGAATTGCATATCAGTCAGTTAAGTGCAATACGTGATACACACTTGCGCGATCAGGTCTCGAAAGAGACATGACTGACAGGGCAGAAGATTATCCCGCAGTAGATTGCCATTGCTTTCTGCGGTAGACTGGTTGCCAGCCAAAGCTTTAGAACCCAATCTGTCCTGTTATTTGACTCATAGATCGAAGGAGAAGAGATAGATTATATTACATTATTATATTAAGTATAATTAGTGGGGGATCAGTTTATTACTTCATAACAATAGAAAGCCAATCCCCCATTTTATACCTGGTACAAGTTTTTTTTATGTTTCCAACTATTATATTCAGTCAGTTAAGTGCCATATTCATATATGCTTTGGTGATCATGTCCCGAAAGAGACATGACTGACTGGGCAGAAGATTATCCTGCAGTAGGTTGCCATTGCTTTCTGTGGTAGACTGGTTGCCAGCCAAGGCTATGGAACCCAATCTGTCCTATTATTTAACCCATAACTGGAGGGAAGAGATGGATTAATACCTTTCCCAAGGGTATTTGTGCATAAGTGAATGCAAGGAATTGCATATGCAAACTTTTATAAAGTTATTTTCTATTATTACATATTTGTAAATGTGAGCATATAATTATCTAAATATCTAAACTTATTTATAAATGGAACTTTGTCTTTGTGTCTGTTACCTATAGACTCCAAAACGGCTGAACCAATTTTCTTGAAAATTTAAACAGTTGTACTATAAGCGTCTGCGAATGTTCTTAGCTAAGTTTTGTGTCGAGGTACCCCTGATAAATATCGAAAAAATCAGGTTATAGAAGGAGTGGTCCGATTTTAATCAAATTTGATACACTCATAGACAAAGACATAAGAAATGATATTCAGAAGTTTCAAGGTTGCAGTTCTTACAGTAGTGCAGAAAATCGATAATATAATACAATTATATATATATATATATATATATATATATATATAAACTTATTTATAAATGGAACTTTGTGTGTGTATCCATTACCTATAGACTCCGAAACGGCTAAACCGATTTTCTTAAAAATTTACACAGTTGTACGATAAGCATCTGCGAGTGTTCTTAGCTAGGTTTTGTGTTGAGGTACCCCCGATAAATATTGATAATAAAAAAAATCAGGTTATAGAAAGAGTGGTCCAATTTTAATCAAATTTGATACATTCATAGACAAAGACATAAGAAACAATATTCAGAAGTTTCAAGGGTGCAGTTCTTACAGTAGTGCAGAAAATCGATAATATATACATAAAAGCTTTAATTACACCCGAGCAACACCGGGCTATACGGCTAGTATTAAAAATATACATGTATGTTGGTATATACTGAGTGAGTAGAGACTTCCTATTTAACATTGTTAAAAACTTTCTAATTGGTCGATTTTCATAAAATGGTAGTAATGGTAGAAGTATAGTACCGAACATTTCTTGTAACTTTTGCATATTTCCTTCCAATTTGGGCATTGAAGGATAGCCACTTTTTTGGTTACCTACCACACATCTTGTACTCATCAGCTTGAAATGACCATGAGGTCCATGAACACGATGTCACCGTTTCTGCACTTTGAGCAAAAGATGCTAGCTGAGCACTCATGCATTCTCAGGGGTTGTGCCATTCTAGGCTACACTTGTCACACTGTAATAAAAAACAGAAATTAGTAATGAAATTCTACCACTTCAGGGATCACCATATTTTTTTTTTTTTTCATGCAAACATGGATACTATTCATAAAAGTTATAAGCAATTTTCAATAAGGGGTTTCTTTCCACCAGCCCTGTGTGTGTGTGTATTATATATATATATATATATATATATATATATATGAAGCAATGAATAACTTATCACCATTCCTTATTTTTAATTTCACACATGCATGTTGTTTATTTTTGTCAACTGCACAGTATAGTAGAGTCAGTTGAGCACCATTTGTTAGAAAAAGAGCACTATCATGCAATTCACGCCATAAATTTGGAAACAGCATGCTGTACTGTTTGGAATTTGCACCAGAAACTCCAATACAAACATTTCAGTGTGTTTGGGTGTCGATTTGAAAACTGTGCAGAATATTCGAAGAGATAGATGAATCTAATAGTGATTATGAATGTTTGCCAGCTCAGAAAACTCATTCTTATTCTTCTGGAATTTGTTCATGAAGTCCTCAGATTCAATATGGAGGCCTACATCAAGTGTCCTGAGGAGGTAGTGCTGCCCTGTGTCAAGAAGGTGACTGCTTGAAGACCCTATCTTTGGTCATAGGAGGCAATGCCATACCACACAAGCAGAACCCAGTCATGGCTGTTAGACAATTTCTGCAACTTTATGACCCCTTAAAGCTGGCTATCTTACTCCCCATACTGCAACCCCCTTGAGTATGCCGTTGAGTGAGAGATCAACAAAACTCTTTGTAATACTAAAGTTGAACTGAAGGCAAAATGACAGCATTCACCAACGTAAACAAGGAGACTGTTCGGAAGAGGTGCAGGAGATTCAGAAGTCGTTTGGAGGTCGTGGTTGAAGCCAATGGTGATTTTATTGAATAGATTTACTCTTTAGTATTTCAAGATATTTTTTTGCAATTTAAGCATCTTAACTGCTTTCTTGTTCAGGCACCCAATATGCACTACCTGTAGTCACCAATTACTGTAGCTTGAGCAGATACGTAGTTGAGCCCACAATTGCTGCCACTTGGGCTAATGAGATATGTCACTTTCTCCTGATCAAAGCATCCATCCTCTGGATGTTGTCTTCCATGTGTGATATTTATCAATGACCAAATTGCCTGTGTCTATGACACTTGTTCTTTCCTCTTTAAAGCATTCCTACCCACTCATACAGCTTTTCGAAGATTCAGGGTGTATACTCCAAACTGTGCCAACATACAGCCATGGATTTCTGCAGGTTTTGAATCCTCCTGCCCACAGAAAGTGCATGATTCCTCAATAGTGCCAATTGCTACTTCCTGCTACTCAACAGTGGACAGGGATTGCTACCATATTTACTCAAGTAATGTGTGAGCATTTATGATCAGTTATTTTTGCAAGAAAACTGGGAATTGCTCTATACACGAGTAATTTTTTTGAAGCGGTTAAATCATATATTTTTTGGTGAGCTGTTATACAATAAACAAGTATTTTTTTCTACAGGGGCAAAAAATCAAGGAAAAAAATCTCTGGAGTCACATTATACATGAAGTTGGTTTAAACACAAGTATATAAGGTACCTGGAATCCTATGCATACACAAGGTGTTCCTAAGTATGGCCATTTCTATCGCCCTAATCGAGTATGGCCATTTCTATCACCCTAATCAAGTATGGCCATTTCAATCACCCTAATCAAGTATGACCATTTTGATCACCCTAATCGAGTATAGCCATATCTATCACCCTAATCAAATATGGCCATTTCTATCACCCTAAGCAAGTATGGCCATTTCTATCTTCTTAATCAAATATGGCCATTTCTATCACCCTAATCGAGTATGGCCATTTCTATCGCCCTAATTGCGTATGGCCCTTTTTTATCACCCAAATCTAGGATGGCCCTTTTTTATTGCCCTAATCTAGTATGGCTGTTTCTATTTCCCTAATCAAGTATGGCCATTTCTATCACATTAATTGATCTATTTCTGTAAGATTAGCACATAATGTTAATAATTTACACTATTAAGCCAATTTTACATTGTATTACACATATATGTGCTTATCAAAAATGCATTCATTTGATTAAAATTACATACAAAGACATTATTATTTACAAAATCTAATTATTGTATTAGAGAGTCAAAAAATTAATGAATTAAATTAAATCAGTGAAATTTGCACAAATATAATATTTCTATTCCTTTTACCATTAAACCCTGCAAGTGATTTACACTTTTTTTTCCACAAATACTGCAGGAAATCTCATTTTGATTGTGTGTGTGTGGTTTTTCAAATGAACAATTTGTTGTTGTTGTTTTTTTAAGTGCTTCTTTGACAGGCTAAAGACTTTTCAGCACCCCTTTTTGTGTGTGTGTCTGATTTCCAATAGAATGTCTATCTTAATATCTCCTCGATTCTGCTCTCTCTCTCTCTATCTCTCTCTCCCCTTCTCCCTCTGATTAGCAGATTTGCATCATCTTACATATTGAGCCAATATCCTCCTGAATTCCTTGCTCTTCATCTAATTAACCGATGCTGCCTATGTGCTGCTGCATCGGTGGAATAATTCTGTACAGAATGAAATTGATTACTGTGCATCGTATTGATTGCAATTTCATTTGCTCCCTTCTAGTTCCTTCCCCTCTAATCAATTTATAGCTGACATTTCCAAAAGTCCATCCCTCCATCCAGCGTGTTGCCAAGATTCCTTTCGCTTTGTGTACGCCTTCATCCTCTTACTTGCTTATACCTGAAAGGAATGCGCCCATCACCTTTCTATTCTACCACCACCTCCTCCTCAACAGTTTATTAAGAGTGAATCACAAATTTCTTTCTTTACTTAATATTTTTTAATTTAAAGTAGACAAATCTTCGTGTGGCCTGTAGTTATTGATGAAAATATGTCTGAACTAAGATAGATTTCTGCATCTTTGTTTCTCTTCATCTTAAAAATCTGCATTTGGAAATTCTTTTTTTATCACTGCAACAAGAACACCTATAATTTTGTGCTGTTTGGAAACATGCAATTAATTTAGTCATGAAAACAAACCTATTTTTCTTCTTCTCTCTCTCTCTCTCTCTCTATATATATATATATATATATATATATATAGTATTGTAAGAAAGTGAAGGAACACAGAGTAACAACCCACTGTTCAAGCATTTACTTTTATAAAGAGTGCTCAATACAGAGTAGTGCTTAATATTGTAATAGTTGTTACAATGGTTTATAAAAGCATAATATCACTCCACAAAAATTTTCATTTTTCAGAGCAGAACCACTCCCCTTTAGGTGATATGTTGAACTGAAAATATTTTCAGTTCAATATATCAACAGTTTATTAAGAGTAAATCACAAATTTCTGTCTTTCCTTAATATTTTTTAACTTAAAGTAGGAGACAAATCTTAGTGAGGCCTGTAGTTATTGATATAAATATGTCTGAACTAAGATAGATTTCTGTTGAACAGAAAATATTTTCAGTTCAACATATCACCCGAAGAGGAGCGGTTCTGCTCCAAAACATGAAAATTTTTGTGAAGTGTTATTATACTTTTATAAATCATTGTAACAACTATTACAATATATATATATGTGTGTGTGTGTGTGGATGCAACGGGGAAATTTTTAGCCTTCTATATTTTGAACTTCATATATGCACGTTGTTTCTTTTCAATTTTGTCAACTACACAGTATAGTAGGGTCAGTTGAGCACCATCTGTATAAAAAAAAAAAAAAAAAAAAAAGAGTAGCATGATACAATTCACTCTGCCAGAAATATAGAAACAGTCTGCTGTACTGCTTGGTATTCACACCAGAAGCTCCAATATGAACATTTCAGAGTGTTTGGATGTCAATCTGTGAACACTGCAGAGCATTTGGAAAGAGTTGGATGATTCTAATGGCGATTATGAAGGTATGCCAGTTCAGAAAACTCTCTGATAAGAAAAGAACCCCAGAATTTGTTGGAGGAGAGGGCTCCAGACTCAACATGGAGACCTACATCAAGAAGTGCTGCCCTGGATCAAAAAGGTGGCTGTTTGAAGACCCTATGTCTGGCAACAGGATTCTGCACCATGCCACACAAGCAAGAGAACACAGTCATGGCTGTTAGACAATTTCTGCAACCATATCACCCCTTATATCTAGCCATCTAACACCCATGACTGCAACCCCTCTTGTTTATGCAGTTGAACAAGCGACCAACTAAAGTCCTTGTAAGACTAAAGATGAACCAAAGGCAAGAATTCTGGCAGCATTCATAAACTTAAACAAGGAGATTGTCCAGAAGAGTTGCAGGAGATTCTAAAGATGTTTGCAGGCTGTGGTTGAAGCCAGTTGTGATTTTATTAAATAAATTCACTCTTTAGTAATTTAAGTTTTTTTTTGTAATTTTGGTAAATATATATATATATATCTGTTAAATTGAGATGTCACTGTTAATTACAGTTTTGCTTATTTTAGATGACAATCTATCCATAGCAACCTGTGTGTGTGCGTGTGTGTGTGTGTGTGTGCGTGCGTGTGTGTGTGTGTGTGTGTGTGTGTGTGTGTGTGCGCGTGTGTGTGTGTGTGTGTGTGTGTGTGTGTGTGTGTGTGTGTGTGTGTGTGTGTGTGTGTGTGATTAATCTAAATAAAAGTTGTCACTTAATTTATTGATGTTATATTCAACACCTCAATTCCAGTTTTGTGTTGTGAACAAACCCTTTTGTAATTTTTTGGTCCACTCATCAGGAGGTTTTTGCAAATGACTTCAGATTTTCTCATTTTTGTTATCTTTACAATAAGTTCAATGTAATTAATTTATATGCCAGCGTTATTGTTAGCTTTATTTTTTTTTTGTTTTTGTTTTTGTGTATGTGTGGGAAATGTGAGGAAAGAAACTTTGGATTAGAAGTGGCAATTGTATGTAGATTTATCAACAGTAAAAGGGTGGGACCTTGATGCCAATCTAGTAGCACATTCAAATTCATGTCGTTGGGACTCCAGGAGAAAAAAAAAACTAAAATAATAAAAATATTTGTAGAAAAGACAGAGAGAAGCCACATCCTGTTTTCTTCTAATAGTTACATTTCTTGCACTTCTCACCTGTGGAATTTTCTTAAGATTCATTGCTTTCCTGCAACATATGCTCTTCAAAAATTTAATGCAATATCATTCGCATCTTCCTAAAACCTGTCCTTTCTCCGCAGTAAAGTCTTCTCATTCTCTTCCTCTCCCAGTAAGTAATCCCTTGCGTCTTAGTGACATTGTCCCCTTGCTTGGGGTGAAATTATAAAAAAATACAAATACAGAACAAAGAAAATTTGGATTAGAATAACTCACTTTCTGTTACTTTGACTATTCTTTTTTTCTGGAAACTTTTCAGAATAAGCCAGTTTCCTCGTCTTGAAATCAAACACTAACTTCTTTGGTTTTTCTAAGCCCTTTGTATTTTTAAAGTTGTCCTATAATTTGACCCTCCGACATAGGAGAGAATATTTAAAAAGTTTGAAAGAGTCAATTCGATCCAAAAATTTTCAGTATACATTTTAAAAGCCTATTATCTACAAGTGTTGATCAGAATTTCATTTTCTTTTCTTTTCTTTTTACAAAATTACTTTGTAGAATTCCTGCAATCTCACTTGTCATGTCACTTTTATCCGTTGTATTCTGATATGTCAAAACTGAATCTGAGCAAATAAAAGCTCTTAGTGAAAGGTTAACATTGCTTCAAAAAGGTCTTTTGAAATGGGTAGCAGGTCGTAAGCTTTGAGCACACACATATTTACCAAGATTTATAAAGATTTTGCTTTGGAAATTTGACTTTTACATATCAGTACCAGATGTTTTGATTTAAAAAAAAAAAAAAAAAACCTTTATGGCAGCAAGTATTCATCCAAACAGGATTGATTAAAAATAACCTACAAAGTCTGCCTGTTTAATTTTATTGTATTTTTTTCCAATTTTCGAATAAGCTGTTTCTGGTTCCAATCAAAGTTGTTGATAAAGTGTCGAAGCTCCAGATTTGTTTTGTTGTTTAAGATCTTTCGTCTGTCTCAGCCATTTTCAAGAACCAGTGTGGTATCTGTGTGGAAGACAAAATTTCTTTATCTATATTCTGGTATTCTTTAGGAAGCTGAAAATAGTCTACCTTCTGTAATGGTGATGAGGAGTGAAACTATACCAAATAGAAGGGTTTTTTTTGGGGTTTTTTTTTCTTTAATATATATATATATATATATATAGTCATCTGCAGACAGATCTGTTTCGCTGTATTACAGCTCATCAGTACAGCTTAGACGCCAGTCGCTTCCTAACCCAGGATTGAAACCCGACCGAATTGGCGTCAGTCAGCGATTCCACCCCTAGGCCACGAGCGTCCAGTAGAAGAAGGCAGGCTTTTTAGCGTGTATAAACGCACCCAATAGCTAGAGTGCTCCAATTCATTATTGAATGAGTGGTGCGTAAATGCCGGAGTAACTAATGTTTACATAGTCTACCACTCTTCCAGAGTGCTCAATCAGGGTGTGAGGGTGTATATATATATATATATATATATATATAGAGAGAGAGAGAGAGAGGGTGTCCATAAAGTTCATGTGCACTTTAAAATATTTATAATTTTAATTTGTATTTGCGATAGAAATAATTTGTATAAAGGATTAGAAAGAAGCAAATCTATATTTTTTAAGGTTTTTATTGAAATTTTATTTAAGTTTCCACGTGTCCTCCATCATTAGCAATACAAAGGGTAATATAATTTTGCAGTTCATGGAAAACATTTGCCAACTGATTTACAGTAACGCCTGAAATCACATTAGTTATTTTAGCTTTCAAATCTTCTAATGAACTAGGTTTGGTTGCATACACAATTGTTTTCACATCTCCCCATAAAAAAATCTAATGAAGTCAAATCTGGTGAATGTGGAGGCCAATAAAATGGTCCACCCTTTCCGATCCATCTGTTAGGAAATTCCTGAATTAAAAACTGTCTAACAAGCAGAGAAAAGTGACAAGGAGCTCCATCTTGTTGATTTATAACATTTTTTCCAGATTATTTCTATCACAAATACAAATAAAGTTATAAATTTTTTAAAGTGCATACGAACTTTATGGACACCCTGTAGGGAGTAGCGACTCCGACTGACACCAAATCAGTTGAGTTTCGATCCCGACCAGAAGCAAGTGGATGCGTCTAACCACACTGATGAGCTGTGATACAGCGAAACAGGCTTGTATGTGGATGACTAATATATATGGTACAATGAGTAAATTGTTGCCATTTTATATTTTTAAGCTCATGCATGTTTGTTTTTGATTTTGTTGACTGCCCAATTATCGTTTGGTGCCATCTGTGAAAGAACACAAGAGCACAATTTACTCCGCCAGAAATTTGGAAATGTTATAGTGGAGAGTGCAGAGGATTCGGATAAAGTTAGATGATATATCCAGTCAATATCACGGTGCTTGGAGTGATCACTAGTGAGGGCGGCGTTATGCCTCCATTCATCTTCCCACAGGGCCTCAGGCTCAGCTCAAAGGCCTACGTCAAGTGCCTTGAGAAGGTAGTGCTGCCCTAGGTCAAGAAAGTGGCTGCTGGACAATCTTATGTCTGGCAACAGGACTCTGCATCATGCCACACAAACAGGAGAAATCAGTAATGGCAGTCAGACAATTTCTGTGACCATATCACTCCTTATATCTAGCTATTTAACCCCGTATTAATTCTCATGTGTAGGGTGCATTTGAGTAAGACATCAATAAAAATTCTGTAACACCAAAGACAAACTGTAAGCAAGGTTTATGGCAGCAATCACCAACTTAGTTGGCAGGAGATTAGGATGTTGTCTTGAGGCTGTTGAAGCTAATGGCAATTTTATTGAATACTCTTTAGTATTTTGAGATATATTTATTAAAATTAATCAAAAACATGTTAAAATAAGATGTCCGTGTTATTTGCATTTTTGTATATTTCAGACAACAATTCATCCATTGCACTCTGTGTGTGGGTGTGGGTGTATATATTTATATACACACTTCAATTACTTTTTTATTCTGTTTATAATTAGTTACAGCAGAATAAGTTACCATAGATTTATTTTTGTTTGCATCAAGATGATATCTGGTGTTATTTTTTCTACATTTCACTGAGGCTAATTTTATTTGTTTATTGATGTGTTTGATTAATACATTATTGCTTAATACCTTATAGAATAATGTTTCCAAAGAAGAGATTATTTTGATCCAAGTAAATCATGTTTGTTTTATAACAGCTATTTTGTATCTGTGAAGGCATTCAACTATGGAGCTGAATGGACACAAGTTTCTTCTGGCGGGCTTTTTATAAAGAGAAATGGTTAAGTTATGGCTGTTGGCATTAATTAAGACGTCAAGGAAAGGGTTCTTGTTTTTAATATCTTTAACATTTTATCATTTCATGTAAGCTTTTTGCTAATATGAAGTTGTCATCAATATAATGGATATATATGAAGAAGCTTGATAGAATTACTTAAGACAATTTCATTTATTTTGTAGAAATTAGAGTAGGTCTGAGAGGTAAACCTATTGCTACACCATCATTTTGTTGTTAGTAAATGTTGTCATAGTGGTCATATAAATGTACTTGTCTTGTGAAAGAATAGTTGATTTAATTTTTGGAAATGTGAACAAGACATGGTGGTATACAGTAGCGGCCATAATATAAGGAATGGAAACAACAAAGACATAAATATGCGTATTACTTAAAAAGTAAGGCATGATTAGCAATGAAATTTTTACCGAATAAAGGTTAGGGTGTAATGCATAAATATTATACAAAGTTACAAAAAATTAATACCTGAAATTAAAACCAAAATACAATTTTTAGAATAACTTATGATTAAACATAATAGATATTTATTATCTGTTATATTTAACAATATATGTTTAGAGAATTATCTGCTGCCTCGATACAATATATATATATATAGGGAATTAACCATTAAAAAAATCCTAAGAAAATGGTTAATTTCCATCTTTTTAACATTATACTATAAAAATATGACATCATACTGCACACTAATATGTATATATGTGCGTTGTGGTGCAGTGGATATCGGCTCGGAACAAGAAATCAGGGAGCCGAGTTCAAATTCCATTTGAATTCATTGCATTCACTTATGCGCAAATACCCTTGGGAAAGGTATCAATCCGTCTCTTCCTTCCAGTTATGGGTTAAATAGCAGGACAAATTGGGTTCTATAGCCTTGGCTGGCAACCAGTCTACCGCAGAAAGCAATGGCAACCTACTGCGGGATAATCTTCTGCCAAAGAGTCATGTCTCTTTCGAAACATGATCGCCCAAGCATGTTTCACATATGGCACTTAACTGACTGATATATATTAGTCATTTACATACAAGCCTGTTTTGCTGTATCACAACTCATAAGTGTGGTTAGACACATCCACTTGCTTCTGGTCGTGATCGAAACTCAACCGATTTGGTGTCAGTTGGAGTTGTTACACACTAAGCCATAGGCACATGAAATCAGAGATGGCAAATTTTAACGTGTTGTATATAAGCGGTGTATACACATGCCAGTCACCGAAAGAACTCGATTAATTTCTGAAGAGTGATACTTATATTGCAGAAGTGGAAACTGTTTTTAAAATTTTCTTCTAGAGAGCTCAATCGTAATGAGAGTATATATATAAGTAATGTTTTTATAGGATATTTATGTAAAGATAAATTTTGTGTGTCTGTGTTTATATATATATGCAAATATAAGTAATATTTTTATAGGATATTTATGTGCATTGTGGTGCAATGGATATCGGCTCGGAACGAGAAATTGGGGTACCGAGTTCAAATTCCAGCCGAATCCATTGCATTCACTTACGCGCAAATACCCTTGGGAAAGGTATTAATCCATCTATTCCTTCCAGTTATGGGTTAAATAACAGGGCAGATTGGGTTCTATAGCCTTGGTCGGCAACCAGTCTACCGCAGAAAGCAATGGCAACCTACTGCGGGATAATCTTCTGCCCAGTCAGTCATGTCACTTTCGAGACATGATCGCCCAAGCGTGTATCACGTATGGCACTTAACTGACCGATATAAAAGCTAAATTTTGTGTGTCTGTGTTTATTTATTTATATATATATATATATATAGAGAGAGAGAGAGAGAGATGTATGCATGGCATGATTTTCTTTTTGTCGTCTACTTTCCTGATAATCTTTTTTCATTATTTAATTGAAAATAATACTTTGTTTTTTTGTATCTTTTTTTTTATCTTTTTCTTTTTGCTTTTTCTTATTTATTTACTCTGACCAGAAAAGCAAAGAATATCATGGTTTTGGGAAGAAGAGGACAAATTAATATCAAAAAACATCTATTTTCTCATTTTAGAAAAAAACCAATCAAAGTGATCTATCTTTTTGATTCACATCTTTTTGATTCACATCTTTTTGATTCACATCTTTTTGATTCACATCTTTTTTAATTTTCTTTTTAACTAGACTCGTATTTTGTATCACTTTTGAACAAATTTTATTTCTCGGTATGGGATAAATATCCATAGTTCGTTTTTTTATGATGCCTCTATGAATTATTTCATGAACTTTTGTGTCGTTTCTCCGTCTTCTTGCAAACCTGAACAAACGCCTTCTTGCAAACCGTGCACAAATAACAGGCATCAACGGCTAATACCAACCCACTGCAAATGACTCTTTTTATAGTCCTCGGTCGAGTCCATTATGGTACAACAAAGTGTGCCCGGCGAAAGCAAGTATACACAGTTCGAGGATGCTTCCACGCATGCTCGTTACACAAAGTAGAGGTTTACAGTTAAAATAGTGATGATGAATAAGATGTTTTATATGAATAAAATAAATGGTTGGAAGTGGAGATTATGAGAATAAAGAGAATAGACCTTTGACTTGATGAGATCATGGTTGAAGTGATAAGGGAAGCACCTATGCAGGAGTCTGTTTTACAAATGGCAGGAAACTGTTAGAGTGAAACTTTCTTCCTACATTTGAAACATACTGGAAATGAGGGTGATTCATCTCTGTGGATGTGGCATAATATGAGTTCTTTGCATATCTCCTTTGAATATGGGGATAACGTGTTGAAATGTCTTAATACACAAAATCCTATATATTCAGTTTAGCTGATCATCACCCACCCAACATTTGAAACCATTCACCAGTAGGCGATATCGCCCAGGTTAGGAAACCTTGGTTTCCAATGGTTCCCAACCCTGGGGTAAATTACCCCAGTGGGGTAATGAGCCCACATTTTGTGGGTAATGAATGTTAGGTTTGGGAAAAAATGAGCAAAAAAAATTTCATTTATTCATTTATAATATCATTAGTGATCATGGCTCTCCATAACTTCTCCCTTGTATCTCTGAGTAGAATTTGACTCTGCTCTCTCTCTCTCTCTCTCTCTCTCTCTCTTTCTCTTTTCTGCCATCCATTTCACAAACTTATTAGGTAAGTTGCTCACTGTTTCCCTTTACTTCTCTTTCCTTCAATACATCTTGTGAGTATCAAATTTTCCAAGCTCTCTTTTCCCATAAATTTCAATTCTGTTTCTAATTTTAAATAAGAGTGTCTCTAGTTTTGCATTTTCTTTTGAACTTATTTAGAAATTCTTGATAAAATCTAATTAAGAATCGGCAATATTATCAGTCTTGGCATCTCAGCTTCAGTCACGTTCGCACTGCCTTAATGTAGTTTTCCTGTGCCTTTTATATAAATATTTTCATCACAGTTTTTCTGATAAACTTTCCTCTTTGGTACTTTGATTTACAGATTTAAATGCTGTACTAGATTGGTAGTTAGGTCTCATCATTTTACTATTGAAATGGCTAGATATAAACATAAGTTCTATGCTAACAGTTTCTTTTCTCACACTTCTCACTTGTGGAACTCACATCTGACTTCTTGCATTCCAGTTAAATTTGATCTTCAAAAATTTAAATGCAATGTCAATCATTATCTTCTGTTTTCTTAATTCCTGTTCTTTTATTGTTCTCTCTCCTTAATAATTTCTTTTTTCTCATCTTCTCTCACACTCAGTAACTCCTTGTGCCTTAGTAGATTTCTTTCTTTGCTTGGTGTGAAATGATTAGAAAAAAAAATCCTTGTGCAGTATTCACTGCTATTCAAGAACATTGATATGACATTGCAGTTCAGCACTCTTTCTTTCTTTTTTTAAAATCATTTCACCCCAAGCAAGGCAAGCCAACTACTGGTGCACGAAGATTACAGTGAGAGAAAAAACAAGGTACAGAGGGTATTAAAGAAATGGTAAGAGAAGGAGGGGAATCAAGGAATTAAAAGATGGAAATTGAATTCCATTTAAACTTTTGGAGATAGTAGCTATCAGAGAAGCAAGCAAACAGAAGGGAGTTCTACAAACGAGAAATGCAAGAAAAATACTGTTAAAGTAGAAGAGGCAATAACAGTTAACTATTTCAACGATCAAAGGGTGAGACGTTGATGCCAATCTAGTAACACGCATAAATATGTGTGGTCGGGAAACGAGGGAAAAAAACCTCATCAAAGCAGTTGCCATAAAGATACTTGCAGAAAAGACAGAGGGAAGCCATATCATGTCGGTGAGAAAGTGACTAAAGTTGGGCTGCCATGTCTGGATCGATTATATTGCAGATCTTTGGATTTTATTGAGAACCTCAAGAGGAATAGCAGGAGCACCTGATCAGATATGGCAACAGTATTAAATGCATGGATAAATGGTAGATTTATAAATGTGCTAAATGGATTCTGATGAGAACCCCAAGATGAATAGCAGGAGCACCTGACCAAATATGGCAACAGTATTCAATGCACGGACGAATGATAGATTTATAAATGTGCAAGATGGATTCTGACAAGAAAAACTTCCAAGCCTGACACAGTGACCCATCCTGGCTAGCAGTAGGTACAGCTGTAGATTCAATGTAGTCATTACATTTGAAGTCGTTTAAGAGGGTGGGGCTATGGAGGTGTAGTGTATTGCTCTCTAGAAAACTAGTGTCATCCATTTTGATGATAGGAAACTTTTTCTGTAGCTTTGCTTTGGAGGCATTCAAATTTATGAGCCATTTCTTACCCCATTCAGTCTTGGTTTCTAGCAATATTTTTCCTACCTTTTAATACTTGGCTTTGATTTTTTTCATGATTTTTATACAACTTTATCTATTACTACACTATCCAGATAACTGAATTTCTGTACCGACTTGATTTTGTTTGTCTCCAATTTGAAGCGAACCATTTTGGTTACTTCTTGCCAATAGTCATACATTGTTTTTTTACACTGAGTTTCACTCTTTACAAGGCCCAAGTGCCACTCGAGGTAGAGGATTACAGAGTAGGAGGAACAGTTTATGCATAAGTGTTGTGGATTAGTTTTCTGCACTGAAGGTTATAATTGTGCTATGTCGGTTGCTAATCAACTTAAAGTACCCACAATGTTAGGAACTTGGTAATCTTCCACTGAAAGCTGACTCCTCAGTATTCGGCTAACTGCCTAGTAGTTCTACTGAACTCTAATAGAAATCTAAAGAACTCCTATGAACTTTCCAAGAACTTCCTGTTAACTCTTAGTAATATAGGAGGGAGAGTCCATTATCTGAGGAATAGGTGTGTTTCACCATAACATTAATATAGGAGGGAGAGTCCATTATCTGAGGAATAGGTGTGTTTCACCATAACATTAATATAGGAGGGAGAGTCCATTATATGAGGAATAGGTGTGTTTCACCATAACATTAATATAGGAGGGAGAGTCCATTATCTGAGGAATAGGTGTGTTTCACCATAACATTAATATAGGAGGGAGAGTCCATTATCTGAGGAATAGGTGTGTTTCGCCATAACATTAATATAGGAGGGAGAGTCCATTATCTGAGGAATAGGTGTGTTTCACCATAACAGAAAGATAACAGTTAACCTTAGACTTGAACAGGTTAAGGTTTTAATAAGTGGGAAAATGTCCTTTTGGGAGTCTGTTCCACAGGGCAATGTTTCACAGGGCAAAGCTACTCAAATAGAACTTTTCACTAATGTAACATAGAGGAAATAAGTGGGGGGGGGTCACTACAATACTCATAGCATGGTGGGTCTTGGTCATGAAGGTTACCACTGATAGAACTAAAGAATGTAGTTTGTCTGGTCATTCTCCATGGAAGCAGTGAGAGGTTTGCAACACTGTAAGAGAGGGGGTTGGAGTATGGAAAGTAATTTCTCCGAACAAGGACATCTAGTCACTTTTGCACTCCAGTGAAACCAGAAAGTGAGACCTGGGCAGCTCCCACCTAAATATGACAGCAGTCTTTTCTTTTAGCTTTCCTTTGCTAACTCCTCTAAGAGTTTTTTCTTTGGAGTCTGCTATTAACATAGATCTGCATATCTTAGGCTCCTAAAATTTCGGCTATTATGATATCTATAATTTTTTTATCTTTTTTCATAATCATATTGCTCCAAGCAAGGCATTTTACTGCCACTGTTTTGCAGGGGGTTACATAGGAGGAAAGTTATGAGAAAGAGTGACAGATTATAGGGGGTGTCGGGAAGTGGGTAAGAAAATGATGAGAATACTGAGGAGTCGAGTGGGCAGAGAAAGAAGCTGAGTGAGAGGATGCAGGTTAATGAGATATGAGATGTCTGTTAACTTTATATTTAAATTCTTGGAGATTTTAGCTGTCGTAGAAGCAAATAAACGAAAGGGAATTCCACAGGCGGGAAGTGCAAGAAAAGAAACTGATGGAGTAGAATTTGTTTACATTTTATTGGATTCACAGTAAAAGGGTCGGACCTAGTTGCTAATCTTGTGGCTCGAGTAAATTCATATATATGGGGACACCAGTGAGCTAAGTTCATAGGAGCAGAAGCCGTGAAAGTATTTGTAGAAGAGACACAGGGAAGCCACATTGCGCTGATGAGAAATATATATATGATAGAATATTAAAACTGGTTTTATATCCAACTTTTCATCAGATTAAAAACATAAATTATAATCAAAGCACCCTTAAAATATCCTGACTTAGAGAATACAAAAACAAGTTTAGTCAATTAGCAACTGACTGATAGTAAATTCTCTTCTTTATGTGCCTTGTCCATTCAAGCGACCATGGCTCTCCATAACTTACTATCCTTTGAAGCAATATTTGTCTTTTTACTATCTCTCCTAGTTCCTTTTCTGCGATCCATCAACACAATCTTGACAGATAGGTTACTCGATGTCCCCCACTGCCCCTCAATATTTTCATTGAGTGGCAAATTTTCCTTTATTACTGGATGTACAGATGGTGTGATGGATAGCTGCTCAAAATGATAAATCAAAGAACCAAGTTCAAATTCTAGTCAGGTTGTTATATTGGCTTACATGCAAATATCTCTGGAAAAGGTATGAATTTACGTCCTCTTCCCCCAGCTATGGGTTAAATAGTAGGAATTGTATCTGGAAAAAACATTGTTATTCTCAAGAATTGTTAATGCAATAGTCACTTGTAAAAAAAAGAAAAAAAAGTTCTGCTTACAATCCAAAATGTTTTAGCTTTTAATAAATTGTAAATGCAAATTCTACTCCAGCAGCTTCTTCTCTCGCACTTCCTGCCTGTGGAATTACCTTCCATTAAAGAAAAGAAATCCCAACAGCTACAATCTTCAAGAATTCAAATGTAAAGTCAATAGTCATTTACTATCTCACAAACTTGCTTCCTCTCTCTCTCTCTCTCTCTCATGCTTCTTTCTTCGTCCACTCCACTCTCATCAGTATTCTCATCCTTCTCCTACCCTCTTCCTGACACCCCCTGTAACCTGTCACTCTTTCTCATAACTTACCTCCTATGCAAACCCCTGCTCAACAGTGGCAGTAAAATGCCTTGTTTGAGGCGATACGATTATAAAAAAAAATTAAGCACAAAGGGTTGGTAGGTCATAAAAAAATAATTCGTTAACTTTCCTTTATTATGTATCCCAGAAATATCAACTTGCTTTTTTCTAATTCTAAGTACAAGTATCTTTTGCTATTTTTGATTTTCCTTAAGGCTTCCTTATTCCTCACATATTCAGTCCATGGTATTCTTAGCATCCTTCTTTAGAGCCACATCTACTGGTTCCCATATGACCACCAAGGTTAAGCAATAGCAAGCCTGGTCAGTACCCAGATGGGAAACTGTTTGGAAATACCGGTGTTCAAAACTTGGATGTGTGGGTGGTGTAATAGATTGAAATTGTTAATCGGAGAGTCGAGTTCCAATTCCAGTTGGGTTCATTATATTCACTTACATGCAAATACCCTTGGGAAAGGCATGAATCCACCTCATCCTCTCCAGCTATGGATTAATTAGTAAAACTTGTGCTACGAAACCATCATTATCGCCAAAAAAAAGAAAATTTTTTTACAATCTGAAAAAATATTTTTTGGCTCTAAATAATCTACAAAGTGTTGGTAAGTCATAAAAAATAATTTGTGAATGAATGAAAGAACCATATCTGTGTTGCCTGAAGTTTTCACTTCATCCATGTGGAAAGTGTCCATCATTCACTACCAAATGGGAGAATTGATATTACGTAGCAGTTTCGTCCTCTTTTCTTTCTTTCTAATTCAGTTTTCCTGTTTCTTAATACTATTTTTTTTTAAAAGCTTATCAAATGTCCTTTCCAAAATACATGCTTAAAATCTGTGATCTTCTCACGTTGGAATCAGAACCCCTATTTTGATCTTCTCTAATATGAAAATCTTCTTCTCATTTGAATTTGGTTAAACTCTTCCAGAAATCTTAAATGCACTGAAACCAATAGTATTATTAATTTCTAAATCATTTAAAATGCTCTGCACTAATGTAAATGGTGGAAATGAAAGATGACGAAATATCGAAATTCATTATTTGTTTGTTTCTGTTTTATTTTTATCTACGGTTTGACTGCCAATTTATTGAGAGACAAAAAAATAATTTTCTTTCTTTCACACAATTTGTTCCGCCTGTCTGTCGCCAAATGATTACTTTGATTTCTACTGGTGAAATGCATTTTCGCTTGTTTCATTTGAAATTATCTGAAACCTTCCCCCACTCTTAAATGACCACCAGAGACCAAGGATCTCTGCTTATTTACCCACACTCACTCTCTCTCTCTCTCTCTGCAGTCTATCTCTCTGGGTTTTTTCTCTTTTTGGTCATTTTCTCTCTCTCTCTCTCTCTCTTCTTTATTTTCTTTCTGTTTCTTTCTGCCATATTTTTCTCACAGTCCATGTTCCTATAATCTCTCTCTTTACTTTTCCATGCAGTTTCTCTCTCTCTCTCTCTGCTGGGGGGGGGGTTCACTCTTTCTTTCTGCTGGAGGTCTCGGCCTCTCTCTCCCTTTCCATCCCTCCCTGTTGAGATTTCTCTTGTTATCCTTCCCTGTAGTCTCTCTTTCTTTCTCTCTCTTCCTGTGTGTCTCACTCTGTCCCTCCACAAGGTGTGTGTCTCCGTCTTTCTCTCTTTCTCTGTTGTTTTCCTTCTTGTGGTATCTCTCTCTTTCAGTTTTTGTCCCTCCTCATGTGTTCTCTCTTTCACTCTCTTTCTCCCTCTCTTTGGTTTCTATCTTTCTCCCTCTCTATAGTTGCTTTCTCTGTTATATAATGCAGTGATATATGCTATTTATTAGTTTGGGGCATGGTCGCCCATATGAGGCACCCAGTAAGAATCAAATTCATTGCAGTCATAATGGCTTCAGACTGATTTTCAGCTCATTGCACCAAGTTGTGCCTCTCCTGTCACTTTTTTTTTCCAAGATTCATTTGTGCCGAAATTAATTTATATTTTATCTTCTACTTTTTGTCTTTTTCTTTTATATTTTAGAAAATATTGACCCTTTTTTCTTTATGGTCTTTTTATCCTCTTTTTTTTTTTTACTTTCCCATCATGCATCATTGTGTCCAAACTCATTCCCCATCCATCTGAGTATCAGGTTCACAATCCTCAACATAGGAAAACTATTGATCAGATAATGTTATTAGAACATTATCTCTCAAAACCTCAGCTTCCAAATTCCCACCAGCCAACCATCTTTAATGAATTTCTATCATGAAAAATTCTTGGTTGTCTCTTAAGCCAAGAATAGAAATTCCAATTTTCTTCAATTTCATGGCACATTTCTTTTTCACAACTATTTTTAATTTGGTTTTTAAACAAGAAAGAAAAAAAAATCCCAAAGGAATCATTTGTTTGTTTGTTGTGTCAAGTTTATGATCTTATTTTAATTTTATCTCATTTTACTTCTTTGCCTTTAAATTTTTGGTGAAAAATAAAAATTTATATACATTTTTGTTTCATTGTCTTTAATGGATGGGTACTGTCATTTTATTTTAGACATTGCCACACCCACCTCTTTTCTCTCTCTCTCTCCTTACCATTTTTATTCATTTGGTTTTGTTTTTCTTCAATAGTTGTTTTTTGTTTTTATTTTTGGACTTAGAGAGTGTAAAACATTTTTTATATCATTCCACCCCCCCCCCCCCCCACACACACACACACACTTTATATAGTTGCAATGATTGGTGTCATTTTTAACATTTGTAATTCAAATTTAGAAAATTACAATTTTTAGCTTCTCTTTTTTGTTTTTTCTCATAAATTTATTTTTTCAATTTATAAAAACTTGCTTGAGATTTTTTCTGTTTTTTTAGAGTGTAAGATTTCTCTTTTTTATTTTGTTTTTATTTCTAAAAAAAATTGTTTTATTGAAAAAAAAATGTTTCATTAAATGAAAAAAAAGCCCTGGTTTGTTTGAATTAAAAACAATTTTTACATTTTTTTTCTAAAATATTTTAACAAAAGTTTTTTTTTAAATATTTAACTATTTTTTGGATCTTTTTTTTTTGTATTGTTTTAATTTTAAAAAATTTCTGAATATTTTACTTGTGACATTGCAAATTCCATAATTTTTCTGTTAAGTTTTACAGCTACTTGTAAGCATAGAACATGATTTCAAAAGATTGTATTAGTCTTCGAAATATGTACTTTTGGGGTCTGTAATAAATAAGAAAGGCTTGCTTGTTTGCCTTGAAGATCAGCATTCAAGGTCTTAGCTTTTATCTGGGCCTGAACATCAACCACCAGCTCTGGTAAAACTTATAATGCAATGAAAAATCTCCTCAATAAGAATTGATGCAATGGAATAAATCTTTAAAAATATAAATCCTCTCCATTATAATAAAGACCGTTGTGTATTTGCATATATATATATATATATATATATATATATATATATATGTGTGTGTGTGTGTTATGGTGCCCTATCTACATTGGAATGAACTCTTCCTCTTTGATAAATACTAACCTACAAGACTTCCTAAAGGAGGCAGTCTAGACAGTTCAGACAGACACTTCTATCTGCTGACTAATAACACTCTTATTTTGTATATATGTTCTGTTATTTCAATAAACTGGTTCAACTTACCTTCTTCTTATTTTCGTGTCTTTCTTCTTGGCCCTAACAGGCCACAACTCTCTCTCTCTCATAGTGCTCTATCTACATTGAATGAACTCTTCCTCCTTAATGAATACTAACCTGAAAGACTTCCTAGATAGAGGCAGTCAAGACGCATTGTAACTTGACAGTTTGGACGGACACTTCTACCTGGTGATTAATAACACTCTTATTTAGTATATATCTTCTGTCATTCCAAAACACTGGTTTAACTTTCCTTCTTCTCTTCGTGTCTACCTGGCTTTTACAGGCCACAACAATATATAATTTCTCTGCAGTCGCACTCATAGAAAGAGAGCAACATTAGCGTTGTAGTGTTGGCTCAGTTAATTCATTTTACTACCAGTTATTAAACTTTAAGTTAAGAAAGCTCTTGCCACGGGTTTACACTTTAACAGTGCCTTACCATTTTATCTTTTGTTGAATAAATATCTTCTTTCTATTATAATAAAGAAGATTGTGTATTTATTTGTGTGTGTGTGTGTATTTTTCATTTGTAAGCGAGTTATTATGCAACCTAGGTTTCTACCATGTGGTGTCTCTAGGCAATTTGAAATGATAGAACCCTAGATTGCGCAATAAGTCGTTTAAAAATGAAGAAAATTCAAAAGTTCTACAATATAATTGTATTGATCACTTTTTAATACAAATGTGTACTGGTCTAATTTTATTATGAACAAAAACTATTTAAATATATATATATATATATATATATATATATATATATTGATTGTCTAATTACTTAGTTTTTGGTCATAAAAAAATTAGACCAGTGCACATTTGTATGAAAAAGTGTTCAGTGCAATTGTAGAAGTTTTGAATATTTTTCATTTGTAAACAAGTTATTACATGACCTGGGATCCTACCATGTGGTGTCTTCAGGTGATTTGCAATAACTCATTTTACCATTTTATTTTTTTTTTTTTTAAGAACGCTTACGTGATGGGGAATTTTTGAACACGCAATTTTTAAAATTAGAAGAAATTATAACGTTTTCATCCATGGTTGTATGAACCTAATAGGTATTTTTTAGTATGGTTACACTTAGTCATAATTTCTGTTTTTCCATTCAATAATTCATTTTTGTTTGGGAATAACATAATAGACTGTGCCAGGAAGAAAAGTTAGCGATTATGTTATTCCCAAACAAAAATGAATTATTGAATGGAAAAACAGAAATTATGACTAAGTGTAACCATACCAAAAAATACTTATTCGGTTCATGCAATCATGGATAAAAACGTTATAATTTCTTGTAATTTTAAAAATTGTAGCATTAAAAAAAACACCATCACGTGAGCGTCTTTAAAAATACGGTAAAATGAGTTATTGCAAATCACCCGAAGACACCACATGGTAGAAACCCATGTCATGTAATAACTTGTTTACAAATGAAAAATATTCAAAAGTTCTACAACATAATTGCATTGACTGGTTTTTAATACAAATGTGCACTGGTCTAATTTTATTATGACCAAAAATTAAGTAATTAAACAATCAATCAAAATATATATATATGTGTGTGTGTGTGTGTGTGTTATTTAATTAGTTTTTGGTCATAATAAAATTAGACCAACACACAGTTGTATTAAAAAGTGTTCAAGACATTTATATTGTAGAACTTTTGAATATTCTTCATTTTTAAACGAGTTAATTGCGCAACCTAGGTTTCTACCATTGCAAATCGCCTGAAGACACCACATGGTAGAAACCTAGGTCATGTAATAACTCGTTTATGAATGAAGAATATATATATATATATACACACACACACACAGATCCTGCAAAAAATTTATACTCACTTCAGAAAAGGAAAAACTTGGATAGATATTGTAAGACTAAATTTATTCAGACATCACAGAATTAATACAAGTTACATTTGGGCTCTTCAATCGCAAGAGACGCTCAAAGTGGAGGAATTCAGCTTCCAATGTTGGCCAAAATTTCCAACGGAATTGTTGCACGTCTATTTTCAATTTCTTGTCTAAAGGACGTCAACGATGGCAAAGTGATACAAACTCTCTTCTTAAAATGAAACCCCGTATGTACTTTTGGGGTCTATAATAATATTACCCATTAATTCACAATGGATCACTGCTTTATGGAAATGACTCCCAAGAGAATGCTTTCCCAAACACTACTATACTAACCTGTTTAAGTCTAGAGATACCCGTTATCTTTCTCTCATATCTACATAAACTGTGCTTCTTACTCTGTAACGCACTAACTCGAGTGGCTCTCAGGCCTTGTACATCTATGTTTTTAAAAAATTTAATTATAACATATTGTTATAATTCTTATTCTTCTATCTTATTTCTTCTTCAAAAGGCCATGTACCATAGAAAAATTTAAGCAGAATCTCTATATCTGTATGTCTCATTTAAATCTGTTGCGTACGGCTGATCTCAAAGTAAGCTGGAAACAATCTTGAGGAGGAAAAAAAAATATTAACTGGTATGAAAAAAAAACAGAATTTTAACCCACTTAATTTTGTTGTTGATGTTACTTTTCTTTTTCTTTCTTTTTTTTTCTTCTTTTTTTTTTTCCACCATAAAACTAAGAAAACTGGTTTGGTCAGGTTTTCACGTGACCAAAGTGTGAGGGACACATCTAATAAGTCATTTTATATGTGCACACACATACACATGCACGCACAAACACAAACATCAAGTAAAAAAAAAATAAACTTCTAAATAAGAAAAATTAAATAATGGGTAAGTAAAGGCATAAACAAACATTTTCTCTACCATTTAAACATTATATATATATATATATATATATATATATATATATATATATATATTTTAATCATATCACCCCAAGCAAGGCGATAACGCCACTAATGCACAGGGGGCTATGTAAGGGTAAAAAGAATCGAAAAGAGAAAGCCGGAAACCACATCCTAAACAGGAAACAAGGGATGAGCCTCTTCACCTGTTCAATAGACATGGGTGAAGTGTGAACCGGGCGATATATATATATATATATATATATATATATATATATATACTAGCAGTATAGCCCGGCATTGCTCAGGTGTAATGAAAACTTTTATATATATATTATCAATTTTCTGCACTATTGTAAGAACTGCAAACTTGAAACTTATGAATATCGTTTCTTATGTCTTTGTCTATGAGTGTATCAAATTTGATTAAAATTGGACCACTCCTTCTATAACCCGATTTTTTTTGATTTTCCATATTTATCAGGGGTACCTCAACACAAAACCTAGCTAAGAACACTTGCAGACACTTATAGTACAACTGTGTAAATTTTCAAGAAAATCGGTTCAGCCGTTTCGGAGTCTATAGGTAACGGACACAGACACACACACACACACACACACACACACAGACAAAGTTCCATTTATAAATAAGTTTAGATTTAGATACACACACACACACACACACACACACACACACACAAGTTTTATTAAAGCAAACTTTTATGAACAATACAGTATGTAAAAATTGTCTGAACGTCCTGTATATCTGATCATTATAAATAAGAATGTATTGCTGAGAATAGTAAAATATAGGAAGCTATGGAGAACTATGAATATCCTTTAACCATTATTAAGGGTGATCTTTTTTTTTAACTGATTGTGTAGATTTTTTTTTATGTATTTATGTAGAGTTCTATGAATGTTTTATTTTCCAAACACTGCCAGCACATTGAGGCCATGTTCGTAGTTAATGTTGATTGCTGCACTTTTCTTATTATTATTTTCAATGCTTCCATTAATTTTAGTCTTTTTTTTATATGAGGATAAAGCTATTCTCCTTGTATTTTCTTCAAATGTTCATACATTCAGTTAAAAATAAAGAATCGTCCTTAATAAAGACCAAAAAATAAACTAGATGATCTCAAAAATAACATAATAATCTGTTGTTAAATGAAGCAAGGAATGGCTTGTTAAATTTAATGCTTCCAAAACAAAACTGATCTTTTTAATCATCTTAACTAATCCTTTTTTTTTTTTTTGCTTTCCATCAGCATGGCTGATGCTAACCTCCAAGAGAGTGATTCATTGCACCTTCTTGGTTAACATTTTCTGCTGACATGAAGTGGAAAAATTACATTGAATCAATTGATAAATCTACGCCTAGAAAGGTTAGTTCACTATATCGTAGAAGACAATTTTTCTTGTCAGAATCTATCTTGCATATTGATAAGTCTATCATTTGTCCTTGCTTTGAATATTAATGCTATATCTGGTCTGGCGCTCTTTCTATACATTTAGAGATTCTTGATAAAATCCAAAGAATCTGCAATATTATTAGTTTTGATCTGGTATCTAGGCTTCAATCACTTTCCCATTGCTGTAGCATAACTTCCCTATGCCTTTTTCATAAATATTTTCATGCTAATCGTTCTGATAAATTTTCCTCTATGGTACCTAGACTTTACAAATTTAAGCACAGTACTAGATTCACCACAAGATGCCGCTTTTTACAGCTGAAATGGCTTGCTGTCACCGTAAGTTTTATAAGAACTGTTTTCTTTTGTGGTGCAGTGGATATCAGCTCGAAACAAAAAATCGGAGAGCCAGGTTCGAATTCCAGTTGAATTCCTTGCATTCACTTACACACAAATGCCCTTGGGAAAGGTATTAATCCGTCTCTTCCTTCCAGTTATGGGTTAAATAACAGGACAGATTGGGTTCTATAGCTCTTGGTTGGCAACCAGTCTACTAATGAAAGTAATGGCAACCTACTGCGGGATAATCTTCCCCCCAATCAGTCATGTCTCTTTCAAGACATGATCAACCAAGCGTGTATCACATATGGCATTTGACTGTTTTTTCTCTCACACTTCTCACTCTTCCAGATTTTTGCTTCCAAGTCAACTTTTATCTTCAAAAATGTAAATGCAATGTCAACTGGTAGCTTGTATTTTTTTTTAATTCTTGTTCTTTCATTGTTCTCTCTCTTTAATATTTTTTCTTATATTCTCTCAGACTCAATAACCCTTTGCATCTTAGTGGCTTTATTATCTTGCTTAGAGGGAAATGATAAAAATAAGACAAAGGAAAAGAGGAGTCATAAAGAAAATATTACTTAGAGGAAGATGTAGAGAGCCATGACCGTCCATATTCTGAAAAGACATGACAGTCTTGTGTAAATAGATAGAGAAACAAGTACTACAAAGAAGCACGAGTCATAAACAAGAAAGTATTGCTGAGAGAGTAGTAAAAGAAAAGAAGCTGTGGAGAATCATCCCCTGTTTTCGGAGGACATTGCACATTAAAAGAAATATAGACCCTACTTGACAAGTTTTCATAAACAAATAGAACAAATATCAGAAAAGCATAGAAGAGTTGTAAATTAGAAAAGATTGCTTAGAGGAAACAATGGAGGGCCATAATCATTCAAATATTGAAAATACATGATTTAACAAGTTTGTGCAAATGGATTGAGAAACTAGTACCGCAAAAGCAAAGAGAAGTTGTAAAAGAATGTATTGTTTAGAATAACAAAACAGAGGAAAATGTTGAGAGCCATGATTACACATATTCTGAAAAGACAGGACTTCCAATGTTCGTGTAAATGGCTGGATAAACAAGTACCAACGAGAAAAAAATAGGTTATGAGAATGTATTGCTGACAACATTGAAAGATAGGAAGCTGTGGAGAACTATGAATATCTATATCTTGGGCTGGAGCTGCTTTCCAGCCTTGATGGACTTCAAAATCATTTATATTGTGGAAGAAAACTTATTTTCTCCAAGCCACTGCCTCTTTACTCACAGACACAAATCTACTGCTACTCTATTGCTATTTCCATGGCTAATGTTCAGATGAGCGCTCCATTCCTTAGTTCCCAAAAACAAAATATCCAAATGTACTATAACCAATAAATGACAAAGCAGACTCAATTTGTAGGGTGAGTTGTGATGGACGGTCAATACATATATGTATATATATATATACTGGGAAGCAACCTTTCTTTCAAACATCTTTGATTAAATATGTCCGGCAAGGAAGATTCAATTACTTCTTTATTAAGAAGAATTAATAACAGACACATTACTAATGAGCAGAAAGAGAAAAGAGTAATCAGGAGAATAGTAGATAGTGATTGACATTGCATTTACATTTTTGCAGATTAAAGTTGGCTGGAAAGCATGGAGCCATAAGGGAGTTCCACAAGCAACAAGTGCGAGAAAAGAAAATCTTAGCATAGAACTTACAGGTTTAGCCAGCTGAACTGTAAATTGCTGAAATCTTGACACCAGCTTTTAATACTGCACTTGAATTCATAAAGTTTGGGTACCATAGTAAACAGTTCATCCAAGCAATTACCAATGAAAGTATTTATTAAAAAAAAAAAAGCACAGAGAGGCAAACTTATTGCAGTGGATAAGTGACTGAAACTGAGTTGCCTGATCAGGACCAATAATATTGCTGATTCTTTGTATCTTATCAAGGAGCTCAAGATAAATAGCAGGGGCACCAGACTATATGTGGCAGCAATATTCTAAGCATAGACGAATGGTAGTCTTGTAAATATATAAGGTTGATTCTGGGTTTATTTAAAACGGAAATTATCAACTTAAATGAAAACTCAGTATTTGTCTATATATCTGAGATGAGGTAGTATTTACAGTATTTACATTATTCGGACTATTGTCCTCATCTTTGTTGCCATTTGTATGACATTTAATAATAGATCATTCTATTTGTCTATATTTCTGAGGTGAGGTAGTATTTACAGTATTCAGACTATTGTCCTCATCTTTGTTGCCATTTGTATGACGTTTAATAATAGATCATTCTATTCGTCTATATTTCTGAGATGAGGTAGTATTTAGAGTATTTACATTATTTGGACTATTGTTCTCATTTTCATTGCCATTTGTACAACATTTCGGCCATTGTACACTCTGTCCTTCTTCAGGCACTAGGAATTTTGAACGGAACCCTTTATCACCCCAGTGATCATAATAAAGTGTTCGGTTCGAAATTCCTAGCACCTGAAGTAGGCCGGAGTGTACAGCTGCCGAAATGTTGTACAAATGGCAACAAAGATGAGGACAATAGCCTGAATAATGTAAATAGTTTAAATGAATACAGTTTTTGATTATGTTATTTTTTATAATGAAAACTTATTTCTAACAATGATTTTAAATTGCTTCAATTTTTATTTTGTTTTAATAATGTTATCTGCTGGTTATTGCTATCTAAAAGTGTTTCTCCAAAAGTGTTAGCAATAAGCAGGGACGGCTGTACTTTTTGGGTCTCATCTATTCCAATAGTATTGAGGGGGTCAGTATTTCGGTTTATTGAGAACTGTCTGTCTTAACTGAGCCTTGGTTTTTCTTTTTGTTTTTTGCAGAAAACAACTCTGAGAAAGTGACTGTCTTGAAAATGGACTCGGCATGTGATTCTCTTGAAGAAGATAACAATAACAACAATGGCAGCAGCAGTAATAGTAGTAATAGTAGCAGCACAGGGAGCAGCAGTAGTGACACTGACCAAAAGGGTCACAATGGTGATGACCAAAGAATGGAAGACGATGATGACGAAGAGGACGATGAAGAAGAAGAAGAAGGAGGAAGGGATGGGGAAGAGGAAGAGATGAAAGACAGAGTGGTAAGCAATGAAGAAATGACTGTTGATGATGATGACGGAGGAGGAGGGGGAGGAGGATATGGAATGGGAAAAGCAATCGATAATCCCAAAATCGTCACACAGGTCGTCATGATGCCCACACTGACCCACAGAACGTTGATGGCAGATGACGACAACGACGAAGACGATGACAACGAGAGGAGTAATTTTGTCATTATGAAGTCATCGAGTCCTCCTCAGCCAACCAGGACTTGGTCAGTTGAGGGCCCCAAACTTCACATACCCCAACCACCACAACGTCTCATCCAGCTTCCCAAACCCCAAGTGCAGACCCCCAAGCCTCATCTGGCCCAACTGCGGAAACAGCAGCAGCAGCTTGGTGGTCAACACCAGAAAGCAAATCCAAAAATATACTCACAACCAATAAAAGACAATATAGTTAACCCTAGTCATACCGGAATTGCAAGAGGAGTACGGGGGGCTGCACTTGTGGGCCCTAATGAGGTCCCTATCAAGTGTGGACGTGGGAGGGGTATCACACTGAATATGTTAATGAAGGATGGAGTCATTGAACCAGGGGGAGGTTGCTTGACTTTGGAATACTTGGTAAGTACTCATGTATGTACATGTGTATGTGTGTGTGTACCATTCTCTGAATATTATCTACTGTAATATAGTGACAAGAATATATATATATATATATATATATATATATATATATATACACAAAAGCTACTAAAAAGTTTAAGTTTAAAAATGTATTTTTTTGACGGTATTTGTTTATTTCTATTATTATATTGATATTTCAGACCGTCCTTGGTCCTTCATCAGAAACAATATATATATATATATATATATATATTTTACAATAATGTTCACCAGTCTTTTTCATCTTCTTTATATGCTGTTTCCATTCAAGACATAGGCAATAACGGATTTCCACTTGCCCCTATCCCTTGTTGCTCTCAAAGCTGTTCATCTTGGTATCTCTCCTAAACATCGTTCTGCCATCCACCTACTGAAGTTCATAAGATATGTCTCCTGCTACTTTTCCTTGTTTCTCTTTCCTTCTATCCATCCTGTGAGTATTAGATTCTCCAAGCCCTCTTTCCTCATTACATGTCCCAGAAACCTCAGCCGTCTCTTCCTGATGCCAAGTATAAGTTCCCTTTTCATTTACATCTTCTCCAAAACCTTATTGTTGCTCACATGGTTGGTCCATGATATCCTCAGCATCCTTCTGTAGAATCATATTTCTGTTGCTTAGAGTCTTTGAGGACAGATATCACAACATTTCTGTCCTTAATACTTTTCTTAGCTTTTGAAATTAATTCCTGACCATGCCAATGCCTCTTCAGATCTGTCGCACTTTCCATCCTCTGTCAGAACACTTTCCAGATATTTTAATTTCTACACCTGTTTGATTTTTGAATCCCTGACATATAGTTTCTTTATAATTTTTTCCAGATTATCCATACAACTATAATTTAATGTTAGAGTATTTACTTTAAAATCATCTAATAATTCTGCTTGTTCCTTCCTTAGTTACTTAGTTTCTCCATCCATTACGCCACTGAAGAAAGATAACACACTTACTCTCTACACGAGCTTTTCCTTCCCCTCTATCTTTTCATAATCTATAAACGCTACTCTCCTCAGCCTTTTCCTCACCTTTGTGAAAACGGAATCATCTAATAATTCTGCTTGTTCCTTCCTTAGTTACTTAGTTCCTCCGTCCGTTACGTCACTAAAGAAAGATAACACACTTACTCTCTACACGAGCTTTTCCTTCCTCTCTATCTTTTTATAATCTATAAACGCTACTCTCCTCAGCCTTTTTCTCACCTTTGCCAAATGGAAAGGTAGTAAAGAGTGAGAGAGTAGGAGAGAGCCTATAGCATTACCGTAGCAGTAGCAGTTTAAGCTGGTGGTTGTAGCAGTAATTGTGTGTGTGTGTGTATATGTGTGTGTGCTGTACGATATAGTAAAAATAGGTAGGTTTGTTGTCGTATCCCGTGACCTAATAACAAAATTTTGGGCCTCTACACTCTTGGCCATTATTCGGTTGGTCTTTTATGTTTGCAATGGACACAGGAGCCCTGATTTTTCAGTAGTAAAAAAACATTTTCTCTTTCAAAATCTCTCACAAAATAGCGTACAGTATTTTGGTTATGGTCTGTGTATATGCTGCTTAATATAAGATTACAGTAAAGTAGCTTCTATCAACATTACTTTTATAGATATTTTAATAAAATTACACTTTGTGTTATCGTTATTTTATTATCCAATACCTTTATGTTTGTTGTATGGCAAAGTAAAATTTTTCCAGGAAATCATAATTATCCTTCCGTGGAAATTCTACAGGTTCCACTAGTTAAGTTATAATTGTACAGATAATCTGGGAAAAAATTATAAACAATCATAATAATAATATTTTAAATAAAAAATTTAAACCCAACTGAAAATAAGAATCATCCAAAAACAGAAATCAATAATTTAGACAATAATAAATGTAATTGTAGAAACCATATAGAATGTCTTTTGGAAAACAAGTGTCTTATAGAATCTATTGTTTATCAATGTACTATTTCTTCTACTGAAAAACCCTAGTAATATAAAGATTTATATTTGTAGTCCTAAGAATTTGCTGAAAAAAAGATTTTCTGGACATACTTCTTCATTTAATAAGTACCAAAATAGAACATCGCTATTGAAATATTTTTGGTATCTAAAAGAAACAAATAAAACTCCCACAATAATGTGGAAAATTTTTTTAAAAAAGCTAGAATATATAAGTCTTTGAATGATCCATGCCACCTGTGTCTATATGTCATTAAATTTCTTAAGAATAAGAATCTATTAAATAAACATAATGAAATAGATGTCATCTGTAAACATTGCAAAATGTTCACCTTTGAATATGCTTAAAAATTCTTCATAAAAGAATATTGATTAACTTACATATATCCAATAATTTGTTTTGTATTATATAATATTAATTAAATAGCTATGAAAATTTTACAAATTAGGTGTTTATGAAAAATTGAGAAAAAAAAGCACTCTAAACCTAAATAAAAATAGTATAATCATACTCAAAGATCCCTTTAAGTCAGATCAAAAATCTTTTCTTTCTTTCTTTCTTTTTTTTTCTTTTTTTTTTTAATGCTGGGATACAGAGAAAACTAAGACAATAATCTTGTAACAACAATGGATACATCAGACTGGAAAAGAGCAGTGTAGGCTATAGCTCAATGGACTAACACTTTCTTGTTAAAATTGAAAGAAGAAACCTTGTATTTCCCAAATATATAGCCTATATTTTCAAATTTAAAAGTTGAACTTCATTCTGATTAGTTAAATTTTTTCTGTCTTCCCATTCCATATTAACTCTTTAAATAACAAGTGTATTGTTTTATGCATTCAAATATAAATAATTTTCACAACAATAAGTCAACATTGCCTGATGATGAGGTAAAATCTCGAAGCATAGAAATTTCCATGTCGCAATGTAAATTAAATTTTGAATAAAAAACAAAGTTAATTATAATTATATTATGCTCTACGATATATGTTGTATTGAGCACATTTTTAAAAAAGTAAATGTGAGAGAACTGTTAGCTCTTTTCATCTCTGTGTGTGTGTATGTATGTGCGTGTGTATATATATATATATATATATGTGAGGGGTCGCAGGTTCGAATCCTGCCGAATGACACACATTTTCATAATAAAAATTTATCGTAAATAATCAGGCCAGTAGATATAAATATATAATACTGTTTAATTACAAAACAGAATATCTACTTAAATACGAGTATTGATAAAAAAATAATGTTCAAACAATTCATTTCAAATTGTCGGTTGTTTATAACCAAGTTTCGTTAAAATTCGTTAATTTCCATAACATGTGTGTGTGTGTGTGTGTGTGTTCCCAAACAAAAACGAACTATTGAATGAAAGAACGGAAATTATGACTAAGTGTAACCATACTAAAATAGACCTATTAGGTTCATACAGCCATGGTTGAAAACCTCATAATTCCTTGTAATTTTAAAAATGGCGTGTTCAAAAATTCTCTGCCACATGAGCGTTCAAAAAATAAAAAAAAAACACTGTTACATGAGTGTTCTTAAAAAAAAATGGTAAATGGTAAAATCAGCTATTGAAAATCACCTGAAGACACCCCTCATGGTAGAAACCTAGGTCATGTAATAACTTGTTTACAAATGGAAAATATTCAAAAGTTCTACAATATAATTGTATTGAACACTTTTTAATACAAATGTGCATTGGTCTAATCTTATGACCAGAAATTATATATATATGTGTGTGTGTGTGTGTGTTTTTGTTGTTTGTTTTTTTTCTGAAGAATAAAATTGATTTATTTATTAATTCACGTATTTTTATTACATTAAACATTATTTTTCATGGATATCCATGTTTGACCAGATGCTTGTTTATTTTAAATTTCAAGAAATCTTATTAAAAAAATCTGTTTTCTCTAGCAGGATTCAAACAAGTGCCCTCCTTTGCTCAAGAAATCGTTGTTAAAACCGACATGCATTAAGTAACTTGGCTATGAAGTCAGAATTAAGTAAAATACTATACTGTCTGTTATATAAATTTAGCGATGCTTATTTTATTAACTGAACCCTTTCCTTAATCTATGTCTAGGAATATCCTAATGTGAGTAATTCTATTTATGGAGATTTTTTTTCACTTTCTTTCCAGTGGATTATTATATATACGTATATATAAGAAAAATGATGACACATATATATATATAGTCATTACTTTTTTTATTCACTGAACTATTTCAAGATTGCTTCATCACCTGGAAGCCATGATGAAGTTTTTATCACTGACATTTTGGGATTGGATTGGATTCCAGCTCTTCTAGTTTTATAGATTAATGTGTGCTTTTTGGAAATGTTAAGATTGTGTTTCTTCTAGACTACTGTACACTTCCTGGAAATTTCTAGACTATTTTGCACTTTTAAGAAATTTCTAGATTATTGTGTAATTTGTTCTGTATTAAGTCGGTTCCTTTGTGTTTCTGGTTTTTTTTGTTTTTTTTTCTATGGTTATTTAGGTCATGTCTTTTATTGTTTTCAAGATTTCCTTAATTTTCTCTCTCTCTCTTTATATATATTGTAATGGTTGTTATAATGGTTTATAAATTCATAGTATCACTACACAAAAATTTTCACGTTTCGAAGCTGCTATGTGCGCTTCTCATCGGGTGATAAGTTGAAATGAAAATTAAATGGTGAAAACGGTTTATTTATGGTAATATGATATTTAAGTGAATGTGGGATGGGAGTTGAGTCTGATTTAGTCGGCCATATTGTAGCCCTAGAGATATAGTCTTGGGTTAGGAAAGGTAACTTAGTTTAAGACAGGTTCCTTATTTATTTTGTCTGGGTACTTCTTATATTGGGATTTATGGGGTTTTTTTTAGGAAGGGTAGACATTTTTTGTTTATTTTACTGCTATCTATGTGTGCTTGGAGTGGTGCCACTGTTACAATTATATATATATAATCAGCCATAATTATTAGGCCACCTCAGTTTTAAAAAAAAATTTGATCTAGTTGTTTGATCTAATCCAGTTGTTCCTCTCAGATCGCACAATGAAGGTGGTATTGAACAGACATGCCTCCTGACACTGTCAAACAAACGCGGGTGTCCCTCAAGGCTCTATTCTAGGTTCCACCCTTTTCCTTATCTACATAAATGATCTCCCCCGATAAATCAAGTAGGCATATACGCAGACAACACCACACTTTACTCTCGCCTTGATCAAAAGTCTATCGAGGCTGACAAAGCAAACCTCGCTGCCAAGCTCAAAAAGGACCTCCAATCCGTGGTAGACTAGGGTAGGAAATGGTTCATGAATTTTAATGCTTCTAAAATGAAGCTGCTATCTATTAATCACCACAGACAAACGCTCCTACCCCCCATTAGCATCGATCAGTTTAGACTACCTGAAAGTAAAACACTGTGCCTTCTTGGGTTAACTCTCACAACAGACCTCAAGTGGAATGACTATATAGAATCCATAGCCAAATCCGCTAAGAAGGTTGGTTCTTTGTGTAGGGCTAGGAAGTTTTTTTCTGCCTGAAACTAATCCTATATATAAATCTACCATCCGCCCATGCATTGAATACTGCTGCCATATCTGGTCGGGTGCTCCTGCTATCCACTTAGGGGTCCTTGACAAAATCCAACAGAGAATCTGTAATGCGATTGATCCTGACTTGGCAGCTTGGATAGTCACTTTCTCACTGGCGCAATGTGGCTTCCCTGTGTCTCTTCTGCAAATACTTTCATGGCTTCTTCGCAAACAAACTTAGCTCTCTGGTACCCCCATACATGAATTTGCTCAAGCCACAAGATTAGCAACTAGGTCCCACCCTTTTATTGTGAAACCAATAAATTGTAAATGCAAATTCTACTCCAGCAGCTTCTTTTCTCACACTTCCTGCCTGTTGAATTCCCTCCCGTTTACTTGCTTTCCTGACAGCTATAATCTCCAAGAATTCAGTTGTAAAGTCAATAATCTACTATCTCACTAACTTGCTTCCTCTCTCTCTCTCTCATATGCTTCTTTCTTTGTCCACTCTACTCTCATCAGTATTCTCATCTCTCTCCTACCCTCTTCCTGACACCCCCCTGTAAACTGTCACTCTTTCTCATAGCTTACCTCCTATGTAACCCCCTGCTCAACAGTGGCAGTAAAATGCCTTGCTTGGTGAACACAATTATAAAAAAACATGTATTTTATACTATTTTTAGTATTTATAGAATGGTTCTTTTGTTATTATTACTTTGCAAAATTTTACAAGACATCCAGGAAGCTTTTGCTTCGGCCAGCCAATAAGAAGAGACTAGCATATGGAAGAGAGCACAATAACTGGACACGAGAGCAGTTCATTTTATGCATATATTATTATGCAGTATTAACAGAAGAATCATTCTATTTTCATTTAGAATTATCCACATGGCAATAAGTACAAAAAATAGTATGAAATACATCATATTTTTTTTTTAAAAAAGCCTGGGTGGCCTAATAATTATGGCCGGTAGTGTATTTATATATATATATATGTATATATTTTTTTTCTTCCTGTTATTTATTACTTATTTATTTATTATTATTATTTTTTGGACATCTTCATCACACATATAAACAAATATAAATGACCTCTCCTTATGTTACAATAAACAGCAGACGTGGTTAGCCAATTTTGTATTGTTTTTTAATTTTTCTATTTTAAATGTAGATCTGTGGTTGAACCACCTGGTCTTAAAAGTGTCTTTGGTTGAACCCAAATATATTTTGTTTTGGCCATCTGGGTCATGTACCTCTGCCTTATAAATTATTTCTTTTGTGTTGCAGAGACTCGTTTAAAAATGAAAAATATTCAAAAGTTCTACAATATAATTGTATAGAACACTTTTTAATACAAATGTGTACTGGTCTAACCCTATTAGGACCAAAAACTAAATATTAAACAATCATATATATATATATATAAGTTGCCATGTGTTTCTAAGTACATGTCTACTAAGTTAGCTAGATAATCCCTATATATGATAAAATTACTCCTATGAAATATTTCGAACAAAGCATGTACGATGGAATATGTGAAAAACCAAGTGGCTGTTTAAAATTTTTCTTGTTCTGTTAATGTTTCATTCAGTTTATATCAACAAAGACTACAAAGATGTCAATCTAGAGTGTTTTTTTAGCATTTCTCTGCTGTTGTGAGGAAGAGTGAGAGTCTGCTTCTAGTTCATACCTCAGGATTTGGTAAAACTAAACCATTCATGAGATGCACCCCCCTCTACTATTTATGGTATAAGGGACGATCTGCAGGTATTATACAATATTGTTCATGTTTAATGGGGGTGAATGGAAAAATTGTTTCATTTTTAGTGCTAGGCTTTGTATTTCAATTCCTTTTCCCATTCCCCTATTTTTTACGGTCATGTGTTGAATTAGTAATAGTAATTCCTTATAATGAAACATTTGGCACTCATTTACTGAGCGGCCAGTATGACTTTTGTTTGAAATGAATAAAATCTTTCTCTTGAAACAGTTTTTCAGGAAATCAGGTTTCTCAAATTTAGTATCAACAACGTCCCACCCATTTACAGTTAGATGAACCAAATGCAGCCGTCACTTCTACTCCATCAGCTTCTTTTCTCGCACTTCCCGCCTGTGGAACTCCCTTCCATATACTTGCTTTCCTGATGGCTACAACTTCCAGGAATTTAAATGCAGAGTCAATTCCCATCTCTTAACTACTTGACTCCAGTTCTTTCTATATTACATCGCATATCTTGTTCTTTTCCTTTCTCTCTACCTTCGCAACTGTCTTCACTCTTGTGTTCACATCTTTCTTTTGCCCTTTCTCTTTCACTCCCTGTAACTGGTTCATCTTAGTCTTCACTCACCTCCTGACTAAAACTTTAACTCTCTTATGTAGCCCCGTGCACATCAGTACATCAGTGGCAGTACCACCTTGTTTGGGGTGAAGTGATCAAAAAAAAAAATATCTGTTATCACACTTTTCAGTATTGATTGGGTTTTTTTTTCTGAACCTTCTTTTTGATGTGATTTAGTATGTCAACATCTTGATTATGTCATTATTTTCTCTTTGAGTTACATGTGATATCCATTTTAGTTGTTGCTGCTGTTGGAAGTCCTCAAGTGATGTGGTTTCTGTTATTTGGTACAGTTCTTTGTTTGTGATTATGTAGCGCCAGTCCACAAGGTTCAAAGAAGGATGATCTTTGCCAAGACACTCAGGCTTCATTATTTTCTCTTTGAGTTACATGTGATATCCATTTTAGTTGTTGCTGCTGTTGGTAGTTCTCAAGTGATGTGGTCTCTTATTGGCACAGTTCTTTGTTTGTGATTCTATAGTTTCAAACTATTAACAAAGTGAGACTTTTCCATCCTATTTAAAAGCTACTAGTTAGAATTAAACAAAATTATCAGAAAATGATGACAACATGTACATACACCTACTCTGTAAACATTTTACGGTTATAGAAAAAGATCAGAAGTTATGGCAATTTACCTAATTTACTCAAATTATTAGTGTGTCTAATCATTAGCAAAGGTGTAATAAAAACTCCTGCAAAAAAAAAAAACAACACTTTCATTGTTTTGTTTTCAGATTTTTTAATGAATACATAGAGTAACTAAGATGAAACTAAATCAAAATAAAAAATTAAATAGAGTTCAAAATGGATTTGGTTAATATGAGATATGTTATCCCTTTTTTTAAAAGGACTTGGAAAAGGAGCTGGTCCATCAAACGTGTTAATTTCTGGATTCCCCTCTGATGTAATTTCACATGATATGTTGACTATTTCCTGCCATAAGTCAAACTTGCCTCTAAATTGGCATCAATTCTGATAAATATGTTGCTTCAGAATGCTCTACAAGTTTTCAGTTAGGTTTAAGTCTGAAGAATTGATTGGCCAGTTAATCTTCCGAGGTCCACAGGTGAGTCTTTGCTTTTTTAGCCAAGATTCCAGATGCTCTTTGAGAAGAGCTATAATCACCTGTTATCTCCATACCATCAGACACTCTACATGGACCAACCATGATAACTTCAATAATACCACACCCAATCATAATACCCACCCTCCTTGTTGGCATTTCAAGCATTGATGATGATCTCATACATTTACGACCCAACCTTTGCTCCAACCATCAGAGCCATCAATTGCAGCATGACTTTCATTTTTGAACGGAACTTTTGAGGAACCAACCTTCGTGTTCTCCTTTGCCCATTTCAAATGCATTTGTATGTTTACTTTTATCAATCGAGGCTTTGTCACAAATATTACTGATGTCACAACCTTTTTCAGAAGACGATAGGGAATACTTCTCTTGCTTCTCCAATGCTCCTGAAAAGTGCTCTACTGGTCCAGCCTTGGTTATTTACAGTTTCACATTTCATTCATGACAGGAAGCGTCCCTCAAGGGACCCCCTATCAGCCATTTTACATATCTTCATTGTACTTACAACACATTTTTTTCACAGTTTGGTGATATCTTCCAGTTATTTTGAATATTTCTAATGTAGATTTACATTTGGGAAGTTTAGATGTTATAATATTTTTCTCAAAATCACATTTGCAACCCATAATTGCATGATTATAATGACACTCGTTTATAGTTTGAAATATTTCTGTATCATGTTAATAATACAAATGGCCACTATTTATTTCTTGTTACACAAAACAATACATGTCATGATGGCATCACCCATTACAATGGATTGAACTCTTCCTACAACTACATATACTTCCCCTCACAAGAGGAGAGTAGATCAAGAGCCCAGAGAGATCAGAGTGAGAGATCCACAGGAGATCAGTATAAACAGATCAGCTGAGAGCGATAGGCAGAGATATCCAAGACTGCTACTGTACGACTATTGCAAGTCCCAATTAAAGTATTACTTTCTAACCCGTATTTATTCGTTCTACTAACAGAGTTCCACGTATTTGTATTTTGCTGTGTTTAATATGTATATCCTTATTTCCTATTTTGGTTGTTGTATTATTTCTTGCTGGACTCTTAACCAGGTCCACGACAGTACATTTTTTATACAGCTTACACATATATCTATTCTCATTATATTGTGGAAATTTCATTAAATTTCAACTGGTAGTTTTTGGATAAAATGGAAATATGTTGCCTCGTTAATAATTTGAATCACTGTGTGTGTGTGTGTGTGTGTGTGTGTGTGTGGTAAAATATGCTTTTAAGATATGGCATAGTTATGGTTTGATGTGGTTAATATCCAGGATTGAGCATATGTAAATATAAAGGTGGACATTAAAGTCAACACCCAATCTGTTTTATGCCTAATTGCAATCATCAAGCTGATACAGCTAAACAGGCCTGTTTGCAGATGATTATGTATATAAACAAAGAATCTATGCATAGCAAACATCCTTCACAAATAGTAAATACATGAGCAGCACAGTGCTTTCTAAGTATATCTGGGAAATTAAAAACAAAACCCAAATCACACCAAAAATATCATTGAAAATACGGAAAAGAACATCATCCTACAAAACCAATTCAAAACCTGCAGACGTTGTTTGGGAGAAAAAATATCTATTATTACATTCCCAGACCAAAACAAACTACTAAATAAACGATCTGAACTCATCTCAAAATGCAGACATGAAAACAAATTTTTACTATATTACTTAAAAATTGAAAAGAATAAATAAACAATAATAAAGAACAAATAATTTAGTTCAAGCAAATAATAAACAAATTAACAAACCACTGCTGCCATAACAACCATTAGAATAGATAAAAAATAAAGTAAAAATAATAAAAGTAAAATTAATAACAAATAAATAGCAAATCCAAATAAATAAATTAAACATCGAAAACCGACAAGAGCAAATAAATAAAAACAAGTAAAATAAATTTATCCAAATAAACAAACCACTCCCACCAAAATAACCATTAGGATTACTCACAATGCATCACTGACCCATATATATATATTAATAGCCGAGGAAAAATCCAACACATGTGGCCTGATGATTGCATCTAGCATGAAACAGTTTGTTGCCTCTGAGTATTGACTTCAATGTCCACTTATATATATATATATATATATATATATATATATATATATAATTATTGCTAATTAGTTTTTGGTCATAATTAAATTACACCAGTAGTCAGTTGTATTAAAAAGTGCTCAATACATTTATATTGTAGACTTTTTGTATATTTTTCATTTGGAAATGAGTTATTCCTGCAACCTAGGTTTGAACGTTTCGATATCTTAAGGTGATTTAAATCACCTGAAGATACCAAAACGTTGAAACATAGGTTGCGGAAATAACTCATTTCCAAATGAAATATATATATATATATATATATATATATATATATATATATTCTATAGTCATCTGCAGACAGATCTGTTTCGCTGTATTACAGCTCATCAGTACGGCTTAGACTCCGGTCGCTTCCTAACCCAGGATTGAAACCCGACCGAATTGGCATCAGTCAGCAATTCTACCCATAGGCCACAAGCGTCCAGTAGAAGAAGGCAGGCTTTTTAGCGCGTATAAACACGCCCAGTAGCTAGAGTGCTCCAATTCATTATTGAATGAGCGGTGCATAAATGCCGGAGTAGCTACTGTTTACTCTTTTCCAGAGTGCTCAATCAGAGTGTGAGAGCGTATATATATATATATATATATATATATATATATATATATATATATTAAATTTCCACTTGATGTTCATCAACTTTAATGCAGTACATCAGGCATAATGTACTGCGTTAAAGCTGATGAACATCAAGTGGAAATTTAAGTTAACAAGGCCAAAGACCTTCTAAAAAAAAAATCAATGTCAAGGTCATCGGGGATATATATATATATATATATATATATATATATATATATATTTTTTTTTTAATCATTTCACCCCGAGCAAGGCGGAAATGCCACTGATGTGCGGGGGCAGGGGGTACATAACTGTAAAAAGATTAATTAGAAGAGAGTGAGGAGTACAGACCAGTTAGAAAAGAGCAATAGAAAGATGAGAATGCAGGTGTGATGACAGTTACATAGGTGGAGGGAAAGGGAAGGATATACGGGGTGGGGAGAGAGCTAGAATCCAGTGGTTAATAGATGGGTATTGACATTGCATTTAAATTCTTGGGGGTTGTAGCCATCAGGAAAGCAAGAATATGGGAGAGAGTTCCACAGGGCGGGAAGTGTTGTAATTTTGTTATTACAATGGTTTATAAAAGCATAATATCACTACACAAAAATTTTCATGTTTCAGAACAAAACTGTTCCTTTTCAGTCGATATGTAATAATAAATGGTGAAAATGATTTATTTTTGAAAATATAAGATGAACTTTTGGTTATTTAGAAAATTAGGGAGTGGTGGTTGGAGGAAATGGATTTTGGTGCGGCAAAAGTATTTAATCAAGATTTAGAATTATGTAACCATGGAAATTTTAAAATTTTGGTTATGGAAGGGGTCTGGGGACCTTAGATTTTAATCAGGAGGTCAGATTTTAGTTTTTTTTTTATTGAACAATAGATTTTTTTACTACTATCTATGAGTATCAGTCAGAATTTGGATTAAATAATTTTGGTATAATTAGTTACATTGTATTAAGAACAACAACTTAGTATTGGGGTCATTTTATTAAAATAATCATTTTTTTTATATTAGAGTCTAAGTGAAGCATAGTAATTAAATTAAATTTTAAAGGAAATTATCTTGTCTGAGTAAGGTACCTAGTGGAACCACATAATACTTAAATAGGTAAATAATTTTTAACAGTGAGTTGGATTTTTTTTTTAATTACTACATGAGTAAAAGGGCTGAAATGTTTACGTTATAATTATGATTAAATAATTATGGTATATTAAACTATAATTGTAGTTAAGAAAACTAATTTAGTACTATGTGGGTCTTTTTGGACTTGATACCACAGAATAGTTTGTTTTTAAACCCTGAGGAAATTTCAGCCAACACTTCATCTGAGGATACCGTTGGCAGCACAATAATTGTCATTAGTGTAAGTCATTGTATTACTTTTTATTTCTAAGAGGTAAGTTGAAACTCGAATAAAAGCATAATTTATTTGTAAAATCAATACAAACAAGTTTTCAAGAAAGAGGGAATGTTCAAGAAAAACCCGCTGCACAGTGAAAAGGAAAGTAAAAAAATGTTCCTTTTGTCTGCACAGTCTATGAATTCTAATACAAATGGACTCTAAAACACGCAAATGAAAATTCAACTGACCACTAAACAAAATATAAAATTAGCTGTCCTCATATGCCTCTGCACATACCAAAATGTCTATTAAGTCAGTCAGTTAATTGCCATACATGATACACACTTTAGGCGATCATGTCTCGAAAGAGACATGACTGACTGGGCAGAAGATTATCCCGCAGTAGGTTGCCATTGCTTTCTATGGTAGACTGGTTGCGAGCCAAGGCTACAGAACCCAATCTGTCCTATTATTTAACTTATAACTGGAGGGAAGAGACGGATTAATACCTTTCCCAAGGGTATTTGTGCATAAGTGAATGCAAGGAATTTAACTGGAATTCAAACTCAGGCACCCCGATTTATCATTCCGAGTCGATATCCACTGCACTACAACGCACCTAAATACTGATAGAGGATTCATTCACAGACTGTTGTTCAATCTAGGAAAGCTTTAATTGCTGGATCTTATATAATTAGGTACATGCTGCCCGATTCTGGCCTCTAATTTCTGATTGGTCTAACCCATGTATTCAGTGCCACACTGACATTTGTATTTGTCAATAATAGAAGACATTTGTAAGCAGAACAGACCATCTTTATTGAAAAAAAGCAACAGAGAATGAATACTAAAAACAGCACACAATTTAGCAGCAACGAATCTGGAAGTAATGCAGACGGAAACTGTTCACCAACAATTGTTCTCTTCTTGCCTAACCATGATAGCTTAATATAAATGAGACATAAACTTGGTTAAAAGAAAACCACCAGGTTCTTTAAAACTTTTGATTTTACACCCAGCAAAACACTTGGTAACGTTAGCAGGGTTATCATTGTCTCTGAAGATGCAATAAATCTTGTTCAACTCTTAGTTAAATGCACAAGAACAACTCATAAGTGCTTGGTGGACTAAGGTGGCAGTTAGATTGATTTTCCAGGATTTGAGAACAAAGGAATTTCAACTCGTGCACAATTCAGTAAAAGTTGACTTATAGTAGATCGATGTCAAGAAAACACCACTTTTACACAAATGTCTCAAAAAGGCAAATGGGAAATTATCTCCTTGGTAAATTATAGAGCAGGATGAAGGGAATTTAACTGACTGTGAAACACTGTTGCCTTGTCGATAGAGTTGGAAAATGGAATCATCAAGGTAGCGTAAGCTTGTAGTAGCCAACAAAATATTAGCTAAGACATAACCCAGGGGACTGCCCATCCATACCATCAAAGCTAAACTCCACCTCTTCTGTAGCTAAAATATTACGCTATGAAATGTACCTTTTTCTGTCATGCGTTGATAACTTGGTGGGTAGTTTTTTTTTTTTTTAATCATATCACCCTGATCAAGGCGGTAACGCCACTGATGTGCAGGGGGCTACGTAAGAGTGAAAAGTTTGCAAAAGAGAAAGCCGGAAACCACATCCTAAACAGGGATCAAGGGATGAGCCTCTTCACCTGTTCAATAGACGTGGGTGGAGTGTGAACCGGGCGATAGATAGATCTATCTACTCCAATTGAAAAAAAAAAACAAAGTGAGAAGATTGGAAAAGAGAAAACCGGAAACCGCATCCTAAACAGGGAACAAGGGATGAGCCTCTTCACCTGTTCAATAGACGTGGATGGAGTGTGAACCGGGCGACAGTCTGTCTGATGACAAATCAGTCGGGTTTCAGTCTCGGCTTGAAGCAAATTGTAATCTAACCGCACTGATGAGCTGTGATACAGCGAAACAGGCTTGTATGCAAATGATATATATATATATATATATATATATATATATAACGTAGAATACTTGGTATATAAGTCAGGTAAATTCCAATAGAGATGAACTCAAAAGAACTCAATGTTAAATTTATTTAATTTAATAGAGTAATATAATCTAAAAAAATTTTTAGATATTCTACAATTTCATGGGTAATACGTATTTCGCAATAGGAAAAAAAGCTGCTCGTCGGACCCAAGAGATACAACATTTAATAATATTCAAAATAATCCCGAAAGTAGTTACACACAGACGCTCACGTGCCCATGTTGAGAATAGACATTTTCTACAAAAACAATTCCTCGCTCATTCAAAAAAAAACCTAAAGAGAGAAAAAAAGAAAAATATAGACAAATGATAAATGGAAAGAAGGAAAAGAAAAGAAAGGGAAGGAGAACGAACAGTATAAAGAATATATATATAACGTATTCTCAATAAATCCCAGGCCTGACGTATAAATGGCGTCATTAATAAAAAAAAATTCTATATGATTTTATGAAGTATTAACCTTCAAATGGCACGTGACAAAATTTGGGTCCAATCGGATTATTAGTTCACAATTTAGTTGTTTTTTTTTAACCTACTGTTGCAATTTTTTAAAACAATCGAAAAATCTGAATTTCGTGTGTTGATAAAGCATTGCTTTCAGATGGTAAAAAAATAATGTTCAATCAAAGCAATTGCTTGATAAGCGTTATTTAGACTCTGCTGTTGGAAACAACGGTTAAGTGGTGGTTTGCTGATTGTAAACGCAGTCGTACAGACAGAAATGATGCTGAATGCTCAAGTCGCTCAAAATTAGTCCTGGAAAACAAAAAAGATCCACAAATTCATTTTGGCCGATCGTAAATTGAAGTTGCATGAGATTGCAGAGTAGTTGTACATATCAGAAGGCAGTGTATTCACCACTTTGCATGAACATTTGTCACTGAGAAAGTTGTGTTCAAAGTTAGTACCGCGTTTGCTCACAGTCGATCAAAAACAACAACGTGTCGAAGATTCAGAGCGTTGTTTGCAACTGTTTCAACACAAGGAGTTTTTGTGTAAATATATGACAATGGATGAAATATGGATCCACCACTTCACTCCTGAGTCACATCGGTAGTCAGCTGAGTGGACAGCAGCAGGTGAAAACCGTTCAAAGCGACAAGAGACGCAAACATCAGCAGGCAAGCTTTTGGCCACTGTATTTTGGGATGCGCAGGGTATTTTGTTTATCAATTACCTTGAGAAATAAAGAACCATCAATAGCGAATATTATATAGCATTATTGGTGCGTTTGAAGGAATAACTTGCCAAAAAAATCGGCTGCAAATGGAGAAGAAAAAATTGGAAAAAAAAGGCGTATTTTGAGGCCAAAGACAAATCGTTCTACAAAAAAGGCATCGAATTGTTGATGAATAAAGTCAAATTTTACCTAAAATTTGTAGTTTTATTAGTTAGGTCCGGAATTTTTTTTTAATCATATCACCCCGAGCAAGGTAACACCACTGATGTGCAGGGGGCTACATAAGAGTAAAAGGATTTGAGGAGAAGGACGAACCAGTTAGAAAGGAGCAAGAGAAGAATGGGAATACAGGTGTGATGACAATTGCGAAGGTAGAGAGAAAGGAAAGGATCTACAGGACAGTGTGGAAAGAAGTAGGGTCAAGTAGTTAAGAGATGAGTATTGACCTTGCATTCAAATTCCTGGAGGTCATAGCCGTCAGGAAAGCAAGAATAAGGAAGCGAGTTCCACAAGCGGGAAAAGAAGCTGCTGGAGTAGAATTGTCGTCTGCATTTGGTTGATCTAACTGTGAATGGGTGGGGCCCAGTTGCCAGTCTGGGTGCACGAGTAAACACCTGTTGCAGGGGCATCAGTGACTCAAGCTCGTTGGAACAGAAGCCATGGAAGTATTTATAGAACAGACAAAGGGAAGCCACATCTCGTCGGTGGGAAAGTGGCTGTAGTCGAGCCACCAAGTTGGTACCTATCACATTACTGATTCTCCTTTGGAGCCTGTCAAGAACAGGGAGATGAACAGTGGGAGCACCTGACCATATATGGCAGCAGTACTCCATACACGGACGAATGGTTGATTTGTATATATGCAGGATGGTTTCAGGTGGGAAAAACTTCCTGACCCGACACAGTGACCCAAGCTTCCTAGCAGTGGATTTAGCTATTGACTCAATGTAGTGGCTCAACTTGAGATCAGAGGATAGGGTAAGGCCGAGGAGGCGCAGAGTATTGTTTTCAGCGAGACTCGCTTGGTCCATGCTTATGGGAGGCAGGAGAGGTTGCCTGTGATGATTGACAGACAGCAGCTTGGTCTTAGACGCATTGAAATTTACAAGCCACTTCTTACCCCAATTCACCATAGAGTGTAGATCCTTCTCAAGATCAGCAGCAAGATTATGTTTGTCCGTCCGTCACGCCTGGATTCTTACTGATACGGGAGTAAATTGTGGTGTCATCTGCGTAGATGCCTACCTGGCCCTTGATCTCATCTGGGAGGTCATTTATGAAAATAAGAAAGAGCGTCGGGCCTAGCCCTGAGGAACACCAGCAATTGTACAGTAGGGTGTGGAGGCATGCCCATTCAGGACGACCTTCATTATGCTGTTATGTAGGAAAGATCGGATCAGACCATGCAATCGTCCAGTAATACCGTAACCCCGTAGCTTGCATAGAATGCCAGCGTGCCAAACTCTGTCATAAGCCTTGGAGATGTCCAGAGCAACAGCACTAGCCTTGCTGGACTCCTCGAGGGCCTGAAACATGTACTCCATAATGGTCGTTAGCATGTCGGCCGTGGACCTGACAAAGCGGAAGCCATACTGCCTGTCGGAGAAGAGTTTATTGGCAGTAAGATGCTGAACTATTTCAGCATTAATAATGGCCCCGAACACCTTCCCGAAAATAGGTAGAAGGCTGATAGGGCGATAGTTGGATGGGTCCGAGGGTTCACCAGAGTTCTTAAATACAGGAACGACAGAAGAGGACTTCCAGCATGCAGGAAAACAGGAAATTAATTTATTGATTGATGAGTTATATATATATATATATATATATATATATATATATATATATATATATATTCAGAAATTATAACATGGCTATGTTATAATATCACTACAAAAGTAGCTATTTTGTTTCAACAATTCTTGTGTCTTGTCAAATAATGTGATGTATTTCAAATTGAATGGTTTTAAAAGGTTAAAAACAAGCAAAACCACTTTAATCAGGGAGGCATTATTGTATGTACAATGTGTACCAATCAGAGTAAAGCAACTTCTAATTTGGAGAATATGTGAGCAGACTTAAAAATAATTTTGGAGGCCATTAGTATTAATATTTGATCAGCATTATTAATTAACTATTAGATCTACTTTATTTTTGTTGCGAAATTTTAAAAAAATTTCTAAGTCTGACAATTAGATTTAGAAAGTTCTTTATATATTAAACAAGGAAGAGAAAGAACGCATACATAAGTAAACCTACAAACATCCACACATGGAAAAACAGACGAGTATATACACAAAAACAAAAAATCACAGTAATTGTTGATTTTTTCATCGGGTCTAAGCTTTCGGCTCACATAAGCCATTATCAAAGAATAAATATTAACACACAGTAAACATAGAACATTAACAATAAAGTTATTAACAATAAAGAGAATTGAATTGAAAATATAAGTCCATCCCTACCGTGGCGGATGGCCGAAGACAGTGACAAAATAGTGGCGTTGTGGTCCCTGATCTGATTACAAGCATTTGAGTACGTTATTGGAAATATCAAAATTGATTGTATTCAAACCAGGTTTAAATTGTTTAATGTAGATTGCTTCCAGGATTTTTAGTTTCTGTTTATTATTTTCTTGTTTAAGTATGTACGTGTTATCAACAAGCGTTTTTCTTAGACCCGATAAAAAAATCAACAATTACTGTGATTTTTTGTTGTCTTTCAACGATATCACCATCAAGTATACCAGACGGTATGAACGGATCCTACACAAAATTAATAGACAAAACTTGTCTATATTATTCAATGAAACCTGCATTAATGAAAAAATGCTGCCAAAATACACAATATATATATATATATATATATATATATATATATATATATACACACACACACATTGTATAGTGCATTCGTGTGAGTTTGTGGCCCTGGATTTCACTCTCTTGCGATCGTCAGACAAACTAATTAATTTTTTTAAAATTGGCTATATGTAGGACTGCGTACATTGGTGTATTTCTGTGGAAGTGGGAGGCAAATTGGCCGTCGTGACAAACGCAGTCACATATACACACTTGTCAAGCTATTGACGAGCGCAAAGACACACATACACACGCGCGCTCGCCCACCGGGGCTCATATATGCGAACTTTATGGGGCTTAGCATATGTGTGAAAAAATTAAACAGTTTTTCTGACGATCGCAAGAGCGTGAAACCCAGGGTCACAACTCACACCTGTCTATATGAATGTCAGCTCTATCACTGATATTGACCGCTTTCAAATAAGTACCACGCATAACAAATTGCATACATACACATATATAATTATTATTGTAAAACGTACCAAGAAAACAGTATCACTAATAATGACTAAAATCATTACGTCCTACAGTTAACAAAACAGTAAATTTAGTCGTCAATCCCAAAAGGTAATACCAAATGGGGAGAGGGAAATCAAAAAAAGAAACAAACAAAGCAAAAGCTGTGTTCGAAAGAAGAAAAAAACCCAAGACGAAAACCTTAACAGTAAAGTAAAAAAAAATTTTTTTTTTTTTTTTTTACTGTTGTCATCAATAAAGTTTGTTTTTACCCTTGTTTTTGGTTTGGTATCTCGAAATCAGTCCATTTAATTTGCTGTTTCTGTCTATTTGTTAGCCTTGTCCTGACGATCCGGCGAGTGAAACCGCGGTCGGCTTTGGCTCACTTTTAGATTTTAGTTCGTATGTGTGCGTGTCTGTATGTTTCACACATATACACACACACACACAGTTGTTTATTATATAGTATTAAAAAATGGAACAACTTATTACAATTCAGTAAGCCCAGTATTTGAGAGGAATTTTGAATTTTCTCAACGAGTGTTTTTATGAGTAAAGCAAAAATACCTAAAATTCAGTGAAATATTCAAGATTACTTTGAATATTTTCCTAAATTTTTAAGATTACTGGGTAATTAAAAAAATTATAAGAAAAGGTCTTCACGTTGTATTCATCAAATAATTTGTACAATTATATCCCCTTTACTTAAATTTGCCAAACATAAACTATAGATGAAATCTGTCAACACCTCATAAAAATATCTACATCCGTGTTAAAATACTTTTCTGATATTTTAAACTAAAAGTATTATTACTTGTTTACATTCAGATTAAATCAATTAATCTTCCTCAATTAAAGAGAATTATGTTGTGCTGATACATTTGTCAATCTAACCAATTTTAGTGATTAAAAATAAATCATTCCAACCACTTTAAATTCAGTGTAAATACAGCAAAATTAAAATAAAGCTTTGAAAAAAATTTTCGGTAATTTTTTTTTATTATAATTAACATTTTGTTTAATTTACGTAATTGATTTTTCTTTTTTTATTTACAACAACAGAAAAGGAACGTCTTGATATTTTTTTATGACAACAGGGAGAGACTAGTTTACAGTCTTGAAATTCTGAGATTTTTTTAATTTCCAACGAAGTGTCAGCAAATTTGTCTACGATTTTCCCTCACTGAAGATTTTTTTTAACCAAGGGAAATGACTCTTTAAAGCTTAAATACAAGTTACTTCCCTTGATCATTTGTTTTATTTTTTGTTTCTTTTTTTTATGTATTTTTTGCAATAATTGCTGTAATTTAATTTGAATTTTAAAATGAAATTTCATGAAAAAAAAAACAATTATATTAAACTTCAAGAAATATTAAATTCTGTTAGAAGTTTTTCTTTTTATTATATAGTATGTATTAAATATGAGGGTGGTGCAACTGATAGCGGTTTAGAATGACAAATTGAAACCATGTTCTAATGCCAATTCATTACATTCAGTTTGAGATTACCAATCTACATCTTCCAACTATGGGTTAAATAGTAGAACAGACTAAACTTGTCAGCGTTGGTTGGTAGCCAGTCTAAGAGACAGACAACTCTGAACTCTAAATTGTCTCTAGTCCTGTCAAAGCACATACTACACAGCTAAGGGAAGGTTATGGAGTTTACAATGTCTCTGATATTCATCCCCCCTTGTAGTGAGTGTGTGTGCGTATATATATATATATATATATATATATATTAAACATGTCAGATTAAATAAATTGCAAACAATATGTTTGCTTATTTTTAATAAAATCCGTTCATACTTACAGATAATCTTTCGCGTATTACAATCAAAAGATGTCAGAAATGAGCTGTAGCATTGACAGATGTTATTTTCATTCATTTCTTAAGGTACCCATAACTCATAATATTTGTTACCATAACTTCCAACCCTGAAGATGATCTCGGAAAGAGGTTGAAAGTACTTACAGCTAATTTCTGACATCTTTTAATAGTAATACACGGAAGATTATCCGTGAGTATGAACGGATTTTATTAAAAATAAGCAAACATATTGTTTGCAATTCATTTAATCTGACATGTTTGAAAGAAAATTTGCTGTCTAAATACACAAATATATATATATATATATAGATATATAGATATAGATAGATAGATATATAGATATATATATATATATATAGATAGATAGATATATATAGATAGATATATATATATATATATAGATAGATATATATATATATAGATATAGATAGATATATATATATAGATATATATATATAGATATATATAGATATATATAGATATAGATAGATATATATATAGATAGATATATATATATATATAGATAGATATATATAGATAGATAGATAGATAGATATATATAGATATATATATATAGATAGATATATATAGATATATATAGATATATATATAGATATAGATAGATATATATAGATATATATATATATGTTTGTTTACACTGAAAAAGTAAGGAGAACAAATGCTAAATTAATCCCTATCCTCTTAACATCTTTTTGAACCTTTCTCGAACTTTCTTGCTTCAGGGTTTCCTTTTAGAATAACTTAAACCTTGGGGCGTACTTTAAATATTAATAGGGAAAAAAATAGAAAAATAATAACAATATCTGCTTAAATAAGAATGTGCTATTAATTTTTTGATTTAGAGAGGCTGATAATGACTGATTTAAATCCCTTGAGGAAGGCAAAAAAGAAAAAAATTATTCACTCTTTCTTCAAGATTAGGGTATTAAAAATATCAAAATGACAAAGACTTGACTTAGACATGGAAACCATGTGCTTGGTGTTTCTTGCTTTTTAAAACTAAAGATTATTAATAATTACTCTATTGTTAACTTACGAGTGCACCTGGGTACCTTCCAGTACACCAGTCAAGAAACACTGGTTTAAACTGATACCTTTTTTTTTTCCATATATCTAAACTATAATTTTGCATATTTCACTGAAAATATCTAAGTTTTAGAAACAAAGAAAAGAGTTCTAAAATGTTATGTAATATCAGTCATATTATATTCTCTCTTCTTAATCGTGTTTTTATTTGTTTGTTTTTTTTTATTCTCGTATTTACATCTCGGTCTGACCCTTTTACTGTTGAAATGTTATTGCTACTTCTATTCCAATAGCTTGTTTTCTCGCATTTCCCACCTGTGTAACTGGCTTTCCTGAGAGCTAGAATCTTCAAAAATTTAAATGCAACATCAACTGCCATCTTCTGTCTTCGTAAATTCCATTCATCTTTTGTCCTTTTCTCAATCCTCCCTGTTCTCAGTCTTTTCTTTCAGTTTTACTTCAATGCAACCAGTGAATAGACAGCTGTACCAGATATTTGTGTCCTTTGACAATTACATACCTGTGGTAATTTTAAGTGACCATATTTTCTTAAGAGTTGCTAAACGCAAACCAACTTTTAACTATTCTAAAAAAGTCAAAAGCCAACTGTTATCTAAATCTCAACTTATTTATAAATGGAACTTTGTGTGTGTGTCTGTGTGTGTGTGTCCGTTACCTATAGACTCCAAAACGGCTGAACCGATTTTCTTGAAAATTTACACAGTTGTACTATAAACGTCTGCGAGTGTTCTTAGCTAAGTCTTGTGTCAAGGTACCCCCGATAAAAATCGATAATCGAAAAAATCGGATTATAGAAGAAGTGGTCCGATTTTAATCGAATTTGATACACTCATAGACAAAGATATAAGAAACGATATTCAGAAGTTTCAAGGTTGCAGTTCTTACAATAGTGCAGGAAATCGATAATATATATAAAAAGCAAGATGTTTGTGTGCATGTCTGTTTATCTGCCTCTATGTCTGTATTTTTTTCAGCCCTTTTATTTTAGTTTTTGCTTCGGGTTTGGCTCTAAGTAGGTATAATTGTAGTTCTTAGTCTCAGCCATGATACCATTTACTCAAAGTACTTATTTAGCCTTCAAAATTCAGTTTACGACGAAAAAAACTTATTTGATATCAATACCAGGAAATCAAAATTTGACTTACATCCATTCATTTTTCTTTCAGTCTACAGTTTTGCTTTAACTGGAAACAACTATTGTTTTTTTGTCTTTTGTGCCAACATCCAAAGAGTTTGAGCTCCAGGACCATGGATTAATTTAAAAGCTTTCATTACATCCGAACAACGCTGGACTATACTGCTAGTAACAAAAATAAACTTGTAATTTTTAAAAATTGTATTCTTTTTTAAAAATTCCCGATTACTACCTACACTTTTTTTTCAAAATTTATTGTAATTGCCTTTAAAGGCTTCAAAAAAGAGGTATGCATTTATCCAGGGACACATTTGTCTGGTCCGCAATTGTGCTAGTAGCATTTCTGCCTTGCTTGTGGTGAAATGATGAAAAAAAAAAATTATCTCACACTGAGTAACCCTTTGCATCTTAGTGGCTTTATTGTGTTACTTGGAATGAAATGATTTTTTAAGAAAGTATTTTTAATTTTACATACAGAGTCCATTACACTTTTATAAATTCATGTTGATTGTTTATTTTCTTCTGATGTTTTAATGTTAACAATTTATTTTATTGCTGTTTTTTTTTTTTTTTTTTTTTTTTTTTATAACCAGGGGAAGAAATTTTCTGCTGATCTCCTTCCAAACGGTAAAATTCGGTGGCAAGAGAATAATGAAATTTTCAACTCACCAAGTGCCTGGGCGAGTCATTGCAAGAAATTGGTCAATCCTTCCAAGAAATCTGGTTGTGGCTGGGCATCTGTAAGTCATGACTTTCTCATTGTCAGATTCAATTATTTCCGTAATTTTTCTCTCTGTATATGTGTGTGCGTGTTTCCTCTGATCAGGAAAAAGATGATCCTGTAGAGCCAAATATAAGAAGGACTTGCCTGTTTTGAAAATCAATGTTCACAATTTTGTCTTAACAAGACTTGAAAATTTATCACTAGACTCTGACCTGGTATCTTCAGTCACTTTCCCACCATTGTGACATGATTTCTTTGCATCTTTTGTATAAATATTTCCACTTAGATGCTTCACCCACATGAATTTAAGTTTAATACTAGATTGGCAATTAGGCCATGTCTACTGAACAGGTGAAGAGGCTCATCCCTTGTTTCCTGTTTAGGATGTGGTTTCCGGCTTTCGCTTTTCCAATCTTTTCACTCTTACATAGCCCCCTTCTCATCAGTGGTGTTACCGCCTTGCTCGGGGTGGTATGATTAAAAAAAAAAAAAAAAGGTCCCAGCATTTACTGTTGAAATCTAACTTTATTCTGTAAATTCTATTCTAATAGTTGCTTTTTCTGACTGCGGAAACTCTCCTCTGGTATCATGGTTCACTGTTCCCTACAATCTTCAAAAAATTAAATACGACATCGTCTGTCTTTCTGAAACCTGTTCTTTTATCGTCCTATCTCCTCGCTAAAGTCATCTCAATCTCTTTCACTCCCAGTAACTCTTTGCATCTTTGTACAATTATAGGGTAGATCCACTACAAAGTACAAAGTCAGCTTGCTATATATATATATATATATATATATTTTCTAAACATATACTGTTAAACATAAGAGACAATGAATGTCTATTATGTTTAATCATGAGCCGTTCTAAACGTCGTATTTTGGCTTTAATTTCAGTTGAAAATAAAGACAAAAATTCTCCAACATTTGGATAATTTTTTATTAATTTACTTCTAAGCATTGCAAATTTGAGAACTGCGTTTGTTATTTTTGGTAACTATTGCTGTTGCTTAGCGGAGTTTTATGTCAACACAAAATAAAATTGTCGGTGATGGTGGATGTTATTGTATTACCGTCTAAATAACCTCTCTGAAGATGGCTCATGTGAGGCGAAAGCTTAGAAGCAAATTAATAAAAAATTATCCAAATGTTGGAGAATTTTGTCTTTATTTTCAACTGAAATTAAAGCCAAAATACGACATTCAGAACGGCTCATGATTAAACATAATAGACATTCATTGTCTCTTATATTTAACAGTATATGTTTAGAAAATTATTTGCTGCCTCAATACACTATATATATATATATATATATATATATATTCATTTTGAACATTATTTTTCATGGATACTTGTATGTGAAAGGATAGTCTGTTTTTTTCTATAATTAAACAGTACCTTTTACATCCACCAGCCTCAATATTCAAGAAATCTTGTTAGGAAAATATCTATTTTCTGGCAAGATTTGAACCTACCACTCCCATATACCAGGGAGATGCCATCATTAGATCTGACTTGTCTTACCACTCAACCACAGAAGATTTCATGGTAAACAAAAGTTGATTTAAGCTATATAAATACACGTTTCCTGATTTCTTTTGAACATTCATTTTTGTTTTGGTTCCTATCCTAACATAACCAATGACAATATTACAAAATGGTATCAATACTTTCATGGCTTCTGTTCAGATGAACTTAGCTCACTGGTACCCCCTACATATGAATTTGCTCGAGCCACAAGATTAGCAACTAGGTCCCACCCTTTTACTGTGAAACCAATAAATTATAAACACAAATTCTACTCCAGCAGCTTCTTTTCTTGCACTTACCGTCTGTGGAATAAAATAATGTAAAAAATTCTCAGTTCATATCTGAGGAAAGAAACAGTATGATTAAAAGGAAAAGGAAAGTAGATGAAAGGTGTAGGCGAAATGACTTCTTTTTTTTTTTTCATCATATATATATATATATATATATATATATATATATAATAATAATATTTATTAATAAATTATAACATTGATATGTTATAATATCACTACAAAAGTAGCTATTTTGTTTCGACACTTTTTGTGTCTTTTCAAGTGATGTTGTTATTTCAAAACGTTTTGAAATAACAACATCACTTGAAAAGACACAAAAAGTGTCGAAACAAAATAGCTACTTTTGTAGTGATATTATAACATATCAATGTTATAATTTATTAATAAATATTATTATTATTAGCTCTACTTTGTATTGAGCACTTTTTTAAAAATAGTGTTTCTTTGGATGGGGAATATTATTCCACCCATACTTGGATATATATATATATATATATATATATATATGTAACTGAGTGGTTATATTATGAGACCTTGATTTGAAACTTACCATGGTTGATATTTTGGACAGTGAGTTCTTGACATTATGGGTCTGAAACTAGCCAGTGGCAATTTTTGACAGGTCTGCTCAGCATATCTGCAGTATAAATGGAGAGGGAGGGGGTGCCTTGTGGGTTTTGAACAAGCCCAAATTGCCTGAGCAGGTGTCTGCAACATATATTACCTAGCCATCTTAGTCAGAGGGTGGGTGATAGGCGGGTAAGGATACCGAGAATGAGGGTTGGGTAGATGAGAGTGTTCTGAGAATAATTGGGAGTTAGTGTGATAGGAGGTGTCTATTGACCCTACATTTAAACACCTGGAGATTGTAGCTGTCAGGAAAGCAGACCTGTGGAAGGGAGTTCCACAGGTGGGAAGCATGAGAAAAGAAGCTGTTGGAGTAGAATTTACGGTTACATCTTATCTGTTTAACTGTAAAATGGTGGGGACCTAGTTGCCAATCTAGTATCTCGTGTAAATTTGTGCTTAGGCAGCACCAGTGATCTAAGTTCATCAGAGCAGAAGCCATGAAAGTACATGTAGAAGAGGCACAGGGAAGCCACATCACGCCGTGATTGCAGAGAGTGGTTGCAGCCAGTCTGCCAAGTCAGCATCAACCATGTTACAGATCCTACTTTGTATTTTGTCAAGAAGCCCAAGGAGAGCAGCAGGGGGACCCGACCAGATGTGGCAGCAATATTCAATACACGGGATATATAAGTAATTCATCGAGCTTTTCATTCGACCTCAACAGAATGCAGAAAGCACTGGACAGCCGTTTCGTCCTATATTCCTGGTAGTGGATGCACACTGCTGAAGTGTCGCAAATATAGGATGAAACAGCCATCCATTGCTTTCTGCATTCTGTTGAGGTCAAATAAAAAGCTTGATGAATTACTTAATTATTCAAACCCTTCTACTACTTCAATCATATCTCTCTGTGCTTCAACCAGCTTAACTTGCTATGGATTTAGCGGCTTGTGTTGGAGAAGTTGTGGCTCTGAGAGGTACCGTCCTACAGGTAAAGGAGCTTGGATGAGTTCCACCATGGAATTTGTGAACAAGCGTCATGTCATCAAGTTTCATTCGTTACCTCTTCATTACCAGGAACCGTGGCAGAGTTGGTATGACATCAGCTTAATAACCAAAACTGTCTGGGTTCGATTCCTGGTAGTGGATGCACACTGCTGATGAGTCCCAAATATAGGACGAAACGGCCATCCAGTGCTTTCTGCATTCTGTTGAGGTCGAATAAAAATCTTGATGAATTACTTAATTATTCAAATCCTCCTACTACTTCAATATATATATAATTTATTTTTTGTCTATTGGCCTAAATGTTTGAGAAATATTATTAAAGAAAAATTTGTGCTATTTGGCAGGAATCGAACCTATGTCCCTCAAATCAGAGGGAGCTACCGTTTAGCCTAGCACACCTTACTGACTTGGCCATGGAGAACAGAGAACAAATTTTGTGCTTTCAAGTGAAATTTTTTCTGTCATAGATTCCTCAAAGTTTTGGTCAGAAGATGAAAATATTCAGGCCGGTAGATTAAAATATCAATAGGGTGCAGGAAATTCAATTACAATTCTAAATCAAGAAGCTACAATGGAAGCCAATCAAAATAGAAGAGTTACAGCGTAAGAGGCACAGCTTATGATGGGTGGAAAAGATCATATAATAATTCTGCTTGTTCCTTCCTTAGATAGTTACTTAGTTACTCTGTCCGTTATGCCACTGAAGAGAGATAACACACTTACTCTCTACACGAGCTTTTCCTTCCCTTCTATCTTTTTATAAACGCTACTCTCCTCAGCCTATTTCCCACCTTTGCCAAATGGAAGGGTAGTAAAGAGTGAGAGAGTAGGAGGAGAGAGCCTATAGCATTACTGTAGCAGTAATTGTGTGTGTGTATATGTGTGTGAACTGTACAATATAGTAAAAATAGGTAGGTTTGTTGTTATATCCCTTGACCTAATAACGGAATTTCTGGCCTCTACACCCTTGGCCATTACTCTGTTGGTCTTTTCAGTTTACAATGGACACAGGAGCCATGATTTTTTAGTAATAAAAAAAATAATTTTCTCTTTCAGAATCTCTCACAAAATAGCATGCAGTATTTTGGTTATGATCTGTGCATACGCCACTTAATATTATATAAGATTACAGTAAAGTAGCTTCTATGGACATTGCATTTATAGATATTTTAATAAAAATACACCCTGTGTTATCGTTATTTTATTATCCAATACCTTTAAGTTTGAAGATGTTACTATCATTTGTAGTATGACAAAGTAAAATTTTTCCAGGAAATCATAATTATCCTTCCATGGAAATTCCACGTGTTCCGCTAGTAGTGATTAATCCTAGACTTGAACAGGTTAAGATGGTGGTGGCTAAGAAAGGAAAGCATCTTCTTGGTACTTGGTTCCACAGAGCAGCAATTTGTGGGAAGCTGCTGCTCAAGTGAAACTTAAATCTCGCCAGTGTAATACAAAGGGAATAATCATGTTTCAATACAATGTACATGGTGCAAAAGGTCATGCCGTGAAGGTTAGAGTGGAATTAAGGAATGTAATTTGCCTGAACACTCTTCATGAAAATATTGATAAAGCAGCAAGGAGCTTGTGACATTTTGTCTGTGATAAAAAAATTGTTGAAATACATTGAAAATCAGGAAGAAAGCTATTGTCAGTGGTCAGGAATGAAAGCAAGCATTACTGATAGAATAGGGCTATTATCTGTATAATGTAAATGCACTGCTAATGATTTTACTATAGGAATGCGTTGAAAATGAGGAAAAAAGGGATTGTCAGTGGTCAGGAATGAAGTCAAGCATTACTGATAGGCTAGAGCTGATGTATAATCTGAGAAATGACCTCACTAAAATTACATCTTTTTCACATTGTTTATCAATTGTCTCTTGACATATAACAGTATTTAGCGGAACGGAAGTATTTAATTTTATTAATTGAATATTAATCATAATTGGAAAAAAAATTACTGAGAAGAATTTTTAATTCTTCAAATATGAGCGAAGGTAAAAAAAAAAATGAAAGGTAACAAGTTTTGTTTTTCAATTATTCTAAACCTGAGAAAGAAAGAAAAGAAAGGAGAAAAAGCGAAATGAATTCGTTTTTATTTCCCAGGTTAGATTAAACACTAAAACAATAGACATTAGTAATTTAAAACATAAAACAAGCCAGATGGCCTTAGACAAGTGCTGAAGTGAGAAGCAAAGTCCAAAACCGAAAGAAGAATTTATTTTTTGTTATTGTACTCAAAGGCATTGTCTTGCTCGTGTGAATTGTAAGGAGAAATAGATAACAAATATCTAATTCAGAGTCGAAAGCTGGATTAGTGATTCAGCGAAGAGACATTTAGGCTTCATATCTAAAATTAGGTGAATGAAAATTCCTTTGACTCAGTCGAATTGATAACAAAAACAACTTTCTGTCATTAAAGAAAGCTTTAAAATATCTGTGACTGAAAATAGAGATATCGAGAACATGTGTGCAGAAATTCTTATCTAGGTGACAATGTAAATATTAACCACCTGTAATCTGTCTGTTTGCTTCAAAGAAAGGAAAATTTTAGTCATACCAGCTTTTATGACAAGTTCAAAGGTTAATAGTAATTGATGAAAAATTATTATAATCCAAAATTATTTCATGAGAAAGAGAATTCATTGGATAAGTCCAGCCCAAAAACGGGTATAGGAAAATGATGTCATAAAACAGGGAAGTATCTCATTGGTCCCACGAACCAGCGCCCCAAAAGTGGGAGGCGACTAGCAGTTGACGTCATGGAAATAAGGCTAATCCCATTGGATAAACCGAAGGCAACAACAAACAGCAGCTACCTCAGCATTCTATTGGTTGCCCAAATGAGGGGTTAGACACCCAGCATCGGCCAGCCCCACACCATAGCATAAGTTCCAGTTGGCTCTTGGCCCAGAGATGTAACAACAGAGATAGGCACCATGCTGTTGGGTGCCAACCACAGAGCCTGCCGCCTCCCATAGAGCTCCTGGCTAAAGATGTAAAGAGACAGATGCCATGCCGTTGGGTGTCAACCATAGAGAAGCCTGTTGCCAATCGACCGAAAAGATTTAAAGTCAAACAACCAACCAGAGTTAAAGCCAGACAAGAAGTGATTTTGCAGACAAGGTTTTAAAAATTGCCAGCCAAACAGAGTTAAAGACAAAGAGTGATCCAGCCCGGAACAAGAAATCCACTTCGATTCCGACACCAAAGATGAACCGTGCCAGCCTACCGACAACCCAATACTTCGGCAGTTTCCGTAAAATTCCAAACCAAGGTCAACTAGACTTGCTGTGAACTTAGAACTCCGTTCGGAGCAAAGCGCCATGGCTAACCAGACTACTTGATTATTACTTAGAAGGATAGGCATTTGAAACGTTATACTTTGAATTACTTAAGAGACTTTCATTCCACCACCAGCTTGATAGGACAAGGGATTGGGAAATATCCAAATGAGCATTATACTACTGTGAATTATTTTCTGTATATAAAGACTTTCTTTTATAACACTTCAGATGTCACTCCATTTATTTTTGGTGCCATATTTTTTTTTTTATTATCCAATTGTGTGCACGCTTTCCAGTTCGGTTTGGCTTGGCAGAGAGACAGCTAGTGGAAAACTCACGTGACTGCCTTGTGATCAATCAACACAATGTGGGGCAAGGGAGATCATCGCGAGCAGAGTCAACCTACTACCAGCTATCTGGATCAAAACCAACAACGATCAGCCCGGCTAAGTGTCACACAATTATTCTTATTTGCTATAAAATCAGCAAATATTATGCGAATCTATTTTGTTTTTAAGAAAAATACTTCTGATTTGTTCCAGATCAAATACAAAGGCAGGAAATTGGTTTCCTGGAAGTCAATGTGGTGCCGGAAGCAGCGGCAAAATGGTAACCCATCATCAAAGTTGGTAAGTCTTACTAAGAATTGTTTGGAAATCCCTAAAATGAAACCCACTAAAACTTTCCTTCCTGAATTAATCAGAATAGTTTGCATTGTATATGCTTCACCCCAGGGACGGTTGTTAGAGAAGCCAGGTGCATTGATGTGTTGGCCTGATAGATAAACTCCTGGTCACCAAGTGCCACTTCATGCAATTGGCCCAATTACACCTAATATGTGCATATGCGGGGAAAAACTATGACAGGTAAATTTATAAGCCCCAACCTGAAATTGATTGATGGATTCATTTTTTACAATTTATCAACCCATTGCAAGTTATTTAAAGCCAGTAAAGTTTTTTTTTTTTTTTTTTAGATAATATTAGTTTTGTGATACAAGTCTTACCCATAGCTGGGGGAGATGGATTCATACTTTTCCTAAAGGTATTTACACATAAACGAATATAACAAAGATAATTGGAATTCAGCTCTGATTCTGAGCCATTATCTGTTACACAATCTGCACATAAATATTTACAGCTTTTAATATTCCCAAGCAGTCACCCTTCTAGGGACTGACTGGATATGTCATATGCCTGCCTCGACGATAACCATTAAGATGATTACCTGTCGATTTGGGAATATTTACATTTCCACATCTATGGACAGGTACGGGTTATCTCTCCTAGATAAAATGACAAATGGACACTGATAAACAAAAATAAGAAAATGAAATCACTGTTCAATTGATATAATCGAACTGTAATCTTCCCATGTCTGCTTCAATATCAACACATGTGCTGACTAGCAATTCAAGGATGAACGACAAGGCGAAATGACTTTTGATATAAAGTTTTAATAAATAAAAAATTATTAAAATAAAAAAATATATATATGAGTATGAATAAGAGTGTCCAATTACCTGAATCTCAAAAATTATATTTGGATACTCAACTCAGTCAAAATAACAATTTACAACAAATATCAACAAATATGAATGAATACAGGCGAACACGAATGCAAGAGATTAACACAAAATAAAATGAGGAGAACCATATAATTATGAGCACATGTGGTATGATGTTTGTGGTAACATAATATTCATGGAAGTATATGCATATTCTAACAGGGGCCGAAGAATATAATAACTTATCTTTATGTCAGTTCCTTCTCTCTTATTTTACTGACTTTTCATTTCTTTCTTCCTCTTTCTTTATATAACTTCAGAATCAAACACGGTCCGCTTGAAATGTATGTATCTGTGACTGTCTCTATTTTCTTTCACTTGGCTGTCATATTTTCAGCATACAAATAATCTGAAATATCCACACTCTTCTTTATTTCTTTCTTCAAACAAGTGTCATATTTTCTGCATTTAAACAATTCTGCGGTTTCTTTTCTTCAATATCTCTTCATTCACACATTCTCAGCATACAAATAACATTACAGTTTCTTCTCTTATCTTCTCTTCGTTGCTATCTTTCCTTCTTCCTTGACAAACGATTCGTCTTCATTCTGTTTTAACGAATAAGAATTTATAAGTTCGTTTTTCTTATCCGGAGTTGCTTAAGATGAATTGGTCAAATTACGCCATTATTTCAAATGCGTTTTCCTTTTCAGTCATAAGTTATCAGCACTCAGCAGTTGTGACTTGCTAATCCAAGATCTGATCTGCAACTAATTTCCAATCTCTGCTTTCCACGTGACTTGTCTTTGGCATGGATTCTAGCTCCTGCTGCTTCACAACCTGATGTCTAGCCTCTATTTCCTGTCTAGACATTTGTTACTAAGGGTGTCTGAGTCAACCAACCTTGACCTGCTATTCCAAAACTGACTTTAGGTTCTCATGTGACCATCTCCTTGTTGCCACATGGAGACCAATCTCAATATATATGTGTGTGTGTGTGGCTATCTATATCTGTAACACTTAACTTTAGTGATTGTACAGGAACTGGTGTTTTAAAATATATATTTACTTAAGCCTTCTAATCTAAGAGCCAACCTGCATTCTCTTTTATTTAAATCCACATTCAAGCGAAGTCCTGGAGCCACACCCACAACACAGACTGGTTGAGAGTAACTGACAGTCTATAGAGAAAATGTAAAATTACTAATGTTTTCACTGACATTACTCGCATTTTCATTTGGTTCAGTGATAATACTACATTTATGGAGTAATAAAAATAGTTTCAAAATTTTGGTCACCAGTTTCCAATTTTCTTTTAGGATTTTTTGCTTTGTGTGTCTGATTAGTATGATGTTTGTTTTCTTCAGGTGACTCCTTTGGATGATTCCTTGGACATCATGAAATCAAATCGAAAACTTAAAGACATGTTTCCTAAAGTGCCTGACTATGAGATTGGCCATTGTCCTTCATTAAAGCCACCACTTCCAGCCCACATCAACCAGTGCCATAAACCAGTGACCAATGGAAAAAATAAAAAGTAAGTTATTAACTATATTAGATAGAAGACCCTATCCAATGGCATAAAAGACCCAGTTTTTCTTTCTATCCATCCCCTGGGTTTTGTATGCAAATTTGAGGTATTACCAAGGCATTTTTGGAAAGTCTTGACTGCCTATGTCCTAATGATATGTTTAGGCCAGAATTTTTTTTTTTTTTAATCATATCACCCCGAGCAAGGCGGTAACGCCACTGATGTGCAGGGGGCTACATAAGAGTAAAAAGATTAAGTAGAAGAGAGTGAAGAGAAAGACGAACCAGTTAGAAAGGAGCAAGAGAAGGATGGGAATACAGGTGTGATGACAGTTGCAAAGGTGGAGAGAAAGGAAAGGATATATGGAGTGGTGAAGAAAGAACTAGATTCGAGTGGTTAAGAGAGGGTATTGACATTGCATTTAAATTCCTGGCAGTTGTAGCCGTCAAGAAAGCAAGAATATGGAAGCGAGTTCCACAGGCGGGAAGTGCAAGAGGAATATGTAAATAAATAAATAAATATCCTGTTTAACAATAATAAAAACAGAGCATATACTCAAATATGAATATTCATTAAAAATGACAGTTAAACAAATCACACACATATATATATATATATATATTTTAATTCAGATACTTCAATCCAAGGGAAAAAAGCAGGAAGGTAAATTCCAAAAAACCCGATCCTAATTAATATTAAAAATTTATTTTAATATTAAAAAATGATACCGGAAGAGAGCTCCATGTAATAAAATATTACAGAGCAAATATATATTAAAAAAGGATTAATTCAAAGATGTTGAATGGCCATTTCGATATGAAGATCCCCACGGGGAACGACACATCACCTCAGCAACAGAAAGGTTTTTTTCTGTTGCTGAGGTGATGTGTCGTTCCCCGTGGGGATCTTCATATCGAAATGGCCATTCAACATCTTTGAATTAATCCTTTTTTAATATATATATATATATATATATATATATATATATATATATATATCTCAGTTAAGTGCCTTGGGTAATCATGTCTCTTTTGAGACATGACTTACTAGGTAGAAAACTTTCATGCAGTAGCTTGCCATTTGTTTATGTGGTAGACTGGTTGCCAATCAAGGCTATAGAACCCAATCTGTCCTACTATTTAACCCATAGCTGGAGGGAGCAGAAATGGATTAATACCTTTACCAAGGGTATTTGTGCATAAGTGAATGCAATGAATTCAACTGGAATTCAAACTCAGCTCTCCAATTTCTTATTCTGAGCTTATATATATATATATATATATATATATATATATATATATATATATATGGACACACACATGCACCATGTAGGGCAAAAGTCACATTATTTTTATTTATTAACTTTAATGAACGAAAATAAAATTACTTTATGAAAAATATTAGCATATTCAAAATTCTCTCCTCCATATTTAATAGAATACCTGCCAGCAACATTTCTACAAATTTGACACATTTTTGCATTATTTTCAGAAAAATTCTCCGAAATCATCTGTTTCAATTCAAGAAAAGCTTTTGGCTTGAGCCTGTAAACAAGATCTTTCAGTACACCCAACAAAAAAAAGGTCTGATCATGATGACCACACAATTGCTCTAGGTTATGCTATCCACCTTAACTGTCTTTATGATCTATTAAATAGGCGAGCCTCACTCAACACGTGGTACTTCCACTGCATTTCAGGTGCTTATTTTCTTGATCTTGAACTCTGTTAATCAAAACAAAATCCAGCCTGCACCTGGGTTCTCACACTCTCTGATACCTCAAAACAACATCCACCTTCCTTCAAATCTTGCCGGCCTTGGGTCATTCAGTACAAATACACTCCTTGGCAAAATTATACTTTGCAGCCAAAGAATATATAACATGCTGATAAAATGAATAAAAAATCAATATGTTTTTTTTGTTTTTTAATCAAAAATGCATATATCAAAAATTGCTGCCCTCATATACCTTTTATATATATATGTGTATGTGTGTGTGTGTAATACTAACTCTAATCTTGTATGTAGGTATGTATGTGTGTTCCCAGTAAGTCAGTTAAGTGCCATTCGGGATACACACTTCAGTGATCATGTGTAGCGGAACTGAAAGGTAGCAGTCTGAGGATTCTGCTGAACCGACTACAGTCTTCCGTTCAAAGAGGCAACGAGTGGCATGTGTGATATGCAAACAGGATAGCGGACGCTTACGTAAATGTAGCAACCATCCTTGGCTAGATGAAATGCTAGTTGAACAAGGAAAAAAAACGTTAACTGATAAAAATGGCCTACCTTAGAATCCGAAATGAATGTGTTTCGCATGCAGAGTGCCGGAAGTCAACAAAAAGAGCACAAGCGTCTTTGGTGGGTGTAATTTATAAGCTACTTTCGTAGCTTATAATATGCAAATTTTGGCCAGCTAGAACTAATATCAAACAAGCAATTTCAGCAGGTGGAAGATTCGGATTTGTTGAGTGTATCGACGCAGAGACTAAGAGAGACTCTCAAAATCTCTTTTTCTCCATCAATAAGATCATGTCTCAAAAGAGACATGACTGACTGTGCAGAAGATTTTCTCATAAATACATTATAACAACACAAATTCAAATATGCATAACACAGCATATATTTATACAGTTCACTACAAACAACTATTTGAGAAGTAGAGAAGCTACACATGTCACATGATTTGATGATAAACAGATGCACACTGATTTGCTGCCATTACGTATCTAATCTAAATCTAAACTTATTCATAAATGGAACTTTGTGTGTGTGTGTTCGTTACCTATAGACTCCGAAACAGCTGAACCGATTTTCTTGAAAATTTACACAGTTGTGCTATAAGCATCTGCGAGTGCTTTCAGCTAGTTTTTGTGTCGAGGTACCCCCGATAAATATCAAAAATCAATAATCAAAAAAATCGGGTTATAGAAGGAGTGGTCCGATTTTAATCAAATTTGATACACTCATAGACAAAGACATAAGAAACGATATTTAGAAGTTTCAAGGTTGCAGTTCTTACAATAGTGCATAAAATCGATTATATATATATATAAAAGGCAAGATGTTTGTGCGTGTGTCTGTTTATCTGTGTGTATGTCCATTATACAAATCCACAATTTTTATCCAATTCTCAACAAACGTCACACAAATATTCTTTAGGCTGAGTCTGAGCTCCAGGACCATGGATTAGTTTTAAAGCTTTCATTACACCCGAGCAACGCCGGGCTATACTGCTAGTTTTAAAATAAATGCAAGGAAAAAATAAGTATATATATTGTAGAGAGGAAGAACCATCATTAAGACGATTCTGCTATTGGTGGTAGAACACCAGTTTTCACTGGGTGCTATATAAACATTATGTCAGCTTTTCATGGGCATATTTGAACTTTTATTCAAATCATTGCCAATTGGATATACCTATCATAATTTTAAATGTTACAACATACTATTCAATTGAAGTTTAATAGAAATTTTTTTTAATCATTTCACCCCAAGCAAGGCAGTACCAGCACTGATGTGCAGGGTCCTACATAAGAGAGTTAAAGTTTTAGGCAGGAGGAGACTGAAGAGAAAGACAAACCAACTACAGTGGGTGAAAGAGAAAGGGCAAGAGAAGGATGTGAACACAGGAATGAAGACAGTTGTGAAGGTAGAGAGAAAGGAAAAGAACAAGATACACGAGGTAATGTGGAAAGGGCTGGAGTTAAGCGGATAAGAGATAGGAATTGACTTTGCATTTAAGTTCCTGGAAGTTTTAGCTGTCAGGAATGTAAGCATATGGAAGGGAGTTCCACAGGCGGGAAGCGAGAGAAAAGAAGCTGATTGAGTAGAATTGTCGTCTGCATTTGGTTGATCTAATTGTAAATGGGTGGGACATTATTGCCTGTCTGGTTGTTGAAGTAAATTCTTGAGGAGGGGGCACCAGTGACCTAAGTTCGTCAAAGCAGAAGCCATGAAAATATTTATGGAGGAGACAGAGGGGAGCCACATCCCACCAATGAGAAGGTGGCTGAAGTTAAGCTGCATGACTTCGGGACATAGCAGTAGCAAACAGTATCTACAACTAGTTCAATAGTTGGTAGAACTACAGAGAGAGAACAATGAACTTCACACTCACAGAAAAATTGTGCCAAACAGGTCTCACACTAAGAGACTAGATAGACCTGTTATCAAACACAGTTACACAGACAGAGACTGAGCACTGATCGTCAACTCTTGGAATCAATATAAGTGAATGTGCGGCTTTACTGACCTGGCTGAAATCCGTAATGAGTTGAGGATGGCTTGTTAACAGATTGGTATTTGACCTTGTAGGGTCTGAAGCTCTTAACACATCCACGAAAGAACAATTTCTATGGCATATACAACTCATTGCTGTGAAAGGCCTACATAAAGAAGTGCACAGGCATAAATTCTACAACTTAAAGCAGCGCGAAGAGGAGAATCGATAAATTTTTGTTTTGTTCCCCAAAGGCCTTTACCCCTTCAAATCTTTCCAAAACATCTTTATTTCCATGCAAATGTAAATGCTGAACTCAAATCGATAATTGTTTATTGACGAAACCTACCTTTTTTTTAGTTTACGACCAGAAAAATATCGAACTTCTTTTCACTGTTTATCTCACCCCGTAACCACACTTCAAAAAATGTTATTCACTGCAGAATGACTTCATGTGTAGTTTGCTGATTTTTCGACCAATTTGCTTCCTTTTTGCAATTACTACGTGGAAAATAAGTTCCGAACCCGAACAAATCGCAGAGTATTTGCTCAAAGGAAGTAAACAGGCCAAAATAAGTATCCTATGCCTCCAGTCATACAGCAGTGAATCAGATATGAGAATGGTGGTAATGGGTGATATATAGTCCAATTTTTTTTCTGGTCAGTAACAGGAAAAAAGGTAGGTTTCTTCAATAAACAATTATAGATTTGAGTTCAGCAAATACATTTGCACGTAATTAAGGAAGTTTAGGAAAGATTTGACGAGGTAAAGGTCTTCGGGGAACAAAACAAAAATTTACCGGAGAATCTTACACATTTTTTGGTGAGGCTACGGTCACATTCAAGGTTTTGTGAATTTACCGTCCAGTGCTTGAATGTAAGTTGCCAAAATTTTATAAATTATTCTGAAGACATAGTAGCTGGTCAGTTTTTCACTTTACTGGCAAACAAGGAATCCCAGAGTAAGATATTCTTCTTCTTCTATGTGCCCTGTCCCTTCGGGACGTAGGCGATCATGGTTCTCCATGTCTCCCTATCCCTTGTGGCTCTTAGTATGTTTGCTCCTGGCAACCCCCGTTCCGTCAGCCACCTGATCAGACCCTGCAAATATGTTATCCGCTGCTTTCCTCTGTCTCTCTTTCCTTCTATCTGACCAGTCAGTATCAGGTTCTCCAGGCTCTCTTTCCTCATTGCATGTCCCAGGAACTTCAGTTGTCTCTTCCTGATGCTCAGCATCAATTTCCTTTTTGTTGCCATTCTTTCCAACACCTCATTGTTGCTTGCTCCACAATATCCGTAGCATCCTTCTGTAGAACCACATTTTGGCCACTTCCAGTTTTGTCCTCATTTTCAAAGATATTGTCCAGCATTCACTGCTGTATTGAAGAACTGACATCATGTAGCAGTCCAGCACTCTTTTCTTTGTTTCTATTGAGATTTTCCTGTGTGTTAGTATTTTGCTCATCTTCTGGAACGCGTCCTTTGCCATGCCAATTCGCCTTCGGATCTCCGTGTCGCACTTTCCATCTTCTGTTAGAACACTGCCTAGGTACTTAAATTTTTGTACTTGCTTGATTCTGATATCTCCCACCTGTATTTGGCATTTTGGGTTGTATCTTTTGCTGATGAAGTAAGATATTAGCGGAGGTTAATATTCTTACAAAAGTAGAACAAAAGTTCTACAGATTGGCTAGTCTAGAAACTACAGACACATTGTCACTCATTGTTGGAAAAAGAGGGTGAAAGAGGACCTCAACCGGGATGTCATGTAGGGCATTACCAAACCAGTACACCTACAGTTTGGTGTTCAAGGATGGTAATCACACCAAAAAAGGATGGGTCACCCAGGAGAACAGTAGATCTGAAAAAAAATGAATGCCACAACAATGAGAGAGACCAATCACACTGTCCCCAGTTAACCAAGTATTTCTTTGTACCCACCTGACCCAAAAAGACAGTCTTAGACGTATGGAATGAGCACCATAGTTTACCACTCTCCCCAACGGTACAAGACGCAACCACATTCATACCAGAATGTGGTTATTACCGGTACATAAGTGCACCCCAAGGTTTTCATGCATTTGGAGACAGATACACTTGCTGACTACGGTCGATACACCCAGAATGACTCACTGTATCGACGATATCTTTCTCCGGGATAAAACCATAGAATCTGCTTTCTAGCACATGCTAGACTGTGTCACCAACTGTGACAGAAATAGTCGTATTCAATCCCAATAAGTTTCCGAGTGATGAGGTCAAATTTGCCAGCTTCTTATGATGGCATAAACCCAACTAAAAGAATGACTGAAGCTTTTCTTAACTTCCCAACACCCATAAATATCACAGGTGTCAAGTCCTGGTTTGGACTGATCAACCAGGTCTCATATTCATTCTCACAAGCTGGGGTTATGGCCCTCTTCCGGGAATTATTATGTACAAAGGATTGCAATTTTTATTGGGATGTTACCCTGGACAGACATTTTGATGAGAAGATTGAGAAGTGAGTGAAAACATTCAGGGTGACCACGGCGAAATGCCTGTTGACTGACCGCTGCAAAACACATTTGGTTATTTTCTCTTCCAGAAGCAGTACCAATGTCCAACAAAGTCAGGCCCAAACTGTGGTGAGAACCACTGGAAAATAATCCTGGCCAGATCCTGATTTACGAAGGTTGCAGAATCTCGCTACTCTCATGTGAAAGGGGAGCTCTGACACTGAGTCTTGCAGGATGTTTATATTTATATAAAGAACCTTTGCCTATTTACTTTCCAGAAATGTACAGGCTCCAGATTAAAAATACCCCAGGAAAACTTAACACTGCACCTGACTGTACCTTCAGATACTCGACATTACCACAGGCATTGATCATAGCTGCATACGCACACGATCCTAAACTGTGAGCCATAACCTGGAATAGAATCGTGGTTGCCAACAAGGAATGTCGAATATTAGCAATGTTCATACAAGACGAATTTCCAAGGGCATGCCATGAACTACCATAAAAAAATTTGACAGTTCTTACCAATGGCAAACCAACTATATTGTTTAGAGAGGTACAAAATTCTGATACCAAAGCAGCTTAGAGCTGAGGTACTGGAAGTGCTACACTCTACACACCATGGGATGATGGTCAATGCAAGACAGCACTTATTTTGGCCCTGTTAAAAGGCCAGCATCAGCAGAGAAGGGCACAGTGCCAGAGATGCAACACTATTGCTCTGTCCCAACCCATAGAACCCCTGACGCCACCTTCGAATCCAGAATTCCCATTTCAGAAGATGGTCACAGACCTATTTGATCTGAATGAGAAAAGTGATATGGTGTATGCAGATTGGTACACCAGCTGAATAGAAGTATCCCTGCTACCATCAGGGAAAGCTACAGCAATATGCAGTGCATTAAGGAGTTGGTTCTGCACATATGGTGCACCAGAGGAGATATCATCAGATGGCGAGCCACCATTTGACTCACAAGGATTCAACTCATTCCTGGAAGATTTGGCCATAAAAAAACATATATCATCTGTACAGACAGGGTTTGGCACCCTGGCCTCCTATGCAAACTACGCTGTTATGGTATTACCGGTCGCCTTCTTGACCTAATCCAATCTTTCTTAAATAACCGCAAAATGAAGGTCGTTCTGAATGGGCGTGCCTCTTCGTCCTACAGCACGAATGCTGGTGTCCCACAGGGCTCTATCCTGGGCCCGACGCTCTTCCTTATTTTCATCAACAACCTCCCAGATGAGATCAAGTCCCAAGTAGGCATCTACGCAGATGACACTACAATATACTCCCACTCCAGTAAGAAACCTGTCGTGGCGGACAGACATAATCTCGCTACTGACCTTGAGCAGGATTTACACTCTGTGGTGAACTGGGGCAAGAAGTGGCTTGTCAACTTCAATTCCTCTAAGACCAAGCTGTTGTCTGTCAACCATTACAGGCAACCTCTCCTACCTCCCATAAGCATGGACCAAGCGATTCTCCCGGAGAGCAATACACTATGCCTCCTCAGACTTACCCTGTCCTCAGACCTCAAATGGAACCACTATATTGAATCCATAGCAAAATCTACTGCTAAGAAGATTGGGTCACTATGTCGATCCAGGATATATACAAGTCAACCATCCGTCCGTGCATGGAGTACTGCTGCCATTTATAGTCAGGTGCCCCTGCCGTTCTCCTCAGTGTTCTTGACAAGCTCCAAAGGAGAGTCTGTAATGTGATAGGTACTGATCTGGCGACTCGACTGCAGCCACTTTCCCATCATCGAAATGTGGCCTCCCTCTGTCTCTTCTATAAATACTTTCATGGCCTCTGCTCGGATGAGCTTAAGTCACTAATGCCTCCCCAACAGGTGTTTACCCGTGCAACCAGACTGGCAACTGGGTCCCACCCATTCACAGTCAGGTTAGCCAAATGCAGACGACAATTCTACTCCTGCAGCTTCCTCTCTCGCACTTCCTGCCTGTGGAACTCACTCCCGTATTCTTGCTTTCCTGACAGCTACAACCTCCAGAAATTTAAATGCAAAGTTAATACTCATCTACTAACCACTGGACTCTAGCTCTCTCCCCTCCCCTGTATAACCTTCCCTTTCTCTCCGCCTATGCATCTGTCATTACACCTGCTTTCTCAGCTTTCTATTGTTCCTTTCTAACTAGTTTGTACTCCTCACTCTTTTCTAATTAATCTTTTTACATTTATGTAACCCCCTGCACATCAGTGGCATTTCTGCCTTGCTCGGGGTGAAATGATTAAAAAAAAAAAAAAAAAATTACCCACAGCGCAACAACCTAGCTGAACTAGCCATAAAAATAGACTTTTATAGAAATATATACATGAAAATACACTTTTAGAGAAAAATATGCATTTTCTTTTTAAGGAAATATATTACTAACAATACATTTTTGAAGAAAAAAAATTATTGCCATGATAAATTTTTGAAGGAAAAAAAATTAATACCAGCAAAACTTTTTTTAATATAAAACTAGAAGACATCTTCAGTTTTCTAAAATAAAAAAAAATAAAAATATAAAAAATTTTCGTAAGAATCTGACAAAATCAATCTTCTCACCCTAACTGAACATTAAAAAAATACCTTAAAACCCACCAGAGAGGTTGATATGCTGTTAAACAAAACTCAAAAGTCTAATTTAAAATAAACATATTTGCTTGCTTTAAAAATCCACATCTCTTTTTCTCTCTACCCTTCTTTCTTGGCTGAGAAGGCAACTCTCATCTAAAAAGAGGAGGAAGAAGAAAAAATGGAACAACTGCTGCAAAATGGAAGTTCATTGAATCAATGACTAGAAATCAACCAAAATAGAAGAGGCTTCACGTATAAAAAGGAAAGTAAAAGGAAGGAATGCCGAAAAATAAATAAAAGAATTTTGGACAACCAAAAGAACAAAGAAACTTTTTATGCTAACTGAAACCAAACTTCACAGCAAGTAATCTGGAGCCTTTCTTAAGTTTATATGAAGAGACAGACAACAGTAGAGGAGACAGACAGAGAAATCTACCCAAACATGCTGCTTAAGACATTTTTTACTTTTTAAACAACCAAGAATACACAGCAGATTGGCATCAGCAACATGTTTCCAAAGTAACCACACTCCCGACTACCAAAGCCCAACTCATAAACTAACAACTACCCCAGTTGAACAAACTTTTGCCAACCAGATTTAACAAAGGACTTATCACAATTAAAGTCAATTAAATAAAAATATATTTGTTTATCTCTTTGATTTTGTTTGTTGAGATAAATATTACGAAAATTTTCTGGCCATTCTCCACACTGCATTAGCTATCTATTGATCACCATCCCACTTTTGCTCCATCTGTTATCCTTCCTTTTTTTTGTGTGTCCTTCTCATATTCATTTTTACTGCTTAATCACTTTTGTAACTTTTATCAGAGTTTGTCCTTTGAAACAGACTTATAAAATTTGAGGCAACAAGGAAGGCCAGATTATGCATTAACCAAGAGGTTGTAATCAAAACAACAAAGATGAGGATAATTCAAAATATTTCCTGAAAAGAAAAAGAGGGAAAGCTGTTGAGCTAAAAGCTCCATATTGAATCAAACTGTCAATAGACTTGACAGAACCAGTCACTTGCCTTGATGTCTGCCTATATCCCCTAGACAATGTCCTCAAGGACACATGGCCCAGTAGATATAGATATTGGTTAGTTCCAGTGACTTAACCCAAAGAGTTGTGAGTTCAATACCAGGCTACAGCAGTGGTGAGCAAGTAAAGTTAACAAGAGTTAAGTTAAAGGGAGATAACTACATGACTATCAGAAGAGGCATCACACATGGAATGAGAATGATAAACCCCAGTAATCATAATAAGGAGATTGGTTCAAAATTCTGAGCACCTGAAGAAGGCCAGAGCATACATAGCCGAAACATGGCAGTAAAGATGAGGACAATAGTCCGAACAATGTAAATAGTGTAAATACTACCTCATCTTAGAAGTATAGATGGATACTGCAACCAAAATGTGCCTAAAGCATAAGATCAACTGCTTGTAAAATTGACATGTTTTGATCAATCGAGACATCAAATCTGAATAGAAATTGTCTTTTCAATTATTTTATTTTTTTTTTTTTTAATCATATCACTCTGAGCAAGGCGGTAACGCCACTGATGTGCAGGGGGCTACATAAAAGTGAAAAGATTGGAAAAAGAAGAAAGCCGGAAACCATATCCTAAACAGGGAACAAGGGATGAGCCTCTTCACCTGTTCAATAGACATGGGTGGAGTGTGAACCGGGCGATAGTTTACTCTATCTACTCCAATCGAAAAAAAATAAAAAATAAATTAAAAAACAAAACAGTGAAGAGATTGGAAAAAAGAAAGCCGGAAACCACATAGAACTTAAAAGCATTGAGCTTCTATTTTATTTTGATTTTTTTTTTTTAATTTTTAATTGAAAGGAAAGAACAAAATTGAATTATTTTTATTATTTTAAACCAGTGTCATTTTTTTTTAACACTTTGTAATTCGCAGGCGTCAACATGCAGATTGGAGTCCCAGTGAATTTCAAGAAGAAGGTATGTAAAAATTACTTGACTCTTTTCAGACGAACCAGATATATTTGGTCAGCTAAACAAATACATTTGTTCACAACTAAATCTAATAATATGAAGTAACCATAAAGGAGTACATGCTATGGAATTACTCCCAGCCAAATGGCAATTTCTATTAAAATTAACGATTTATTTTGTGATTTTTCATCAGTATATTATTGAATTTCAATGTCAAAACAACCAATCAGTCAGTCAATTAATTACCATATGTGATATACACTTGGGTGATCATGTCTTTTAAGAGACATGACTGACAAGACAGAACATTTGCCTGCAGTAGACTAATTGCCAACAAAGGCTATAGAACCCAATCTGTCTAGCTATTCAACCCATAGCTGGAGGGATAAGAGATGGATTTTCCTAGGGGTATTTGTGGATAAGTGAATGCGAGGAATTCAAACTCAGCTCTCTGATTTCACTTTCCAAGTTGACACCACAACATACATTCACAAAGACTTATAGACCTCCCAAAATATGCCGCCCTCTTCGGCATTACCCACTCTTCGGATCTCAAGTGGAGTCAATTGGAGTCATTGAGTCAATAGCTAAATCCACTGCTAAGAAGGTTAGGTCATTGTGTCAGGCCAGAAAATTTTTTCCGCCTGAATCCATCTTGCACATATACAAATCAACCATCCGTCTGTGCATGGAATACTGCTGTCATATAGGTCAGGTGCTCCAGCTGTTCATCTCAGTGTTTTCGACAGGCTCCAAAGGAGAATCTGTAATGTGATAGGTACCGACTTGGCAGCTCGACTCCAGCCACTTTCTCACCAACAGATGTGGTTTCTCTCTGTCTATTCTATAAATATTTTCATGGCTTCTGCTCCGACGAACTTAAGTCACTAGTGCCCTGCTACAGGAGTTTACTCATGTAACTAGACTGGCAACTGGTTCCCATCCATTCACAGTTAGATCAACCAAATGCAGCCATCAGTTCTACTCCAGCAGCTTCTTTTCTTGCATTTCCCACCTGTGGAACTCGCTGCCATATTCTTGCTTTCTTGACGGCTACAACCTCCAGGAATTTAAATGCAATGTCAATACCCATCACTTAACCACTTGACTCCAGTTCTTTCTACATCACCCTGTATATTTTTTCCTTTCTCTCTGCCTTTGCAACTATCATCACACCTGTAATCCCATTCTACTCTTGCCCTTTATCTGACCCCTCCTGTAACTGGTTCGTCTTTCTCTTTACTCTCCTCCTATCTAATCTTTTACTCTTATGTAGCCCCCCCTGAGCATCAGTGATGATCAATGGATAGCTAATGCAGTGTGGAGAAGGGCCAGAAAGTTTTAGTAATATTTATCTCAACAAATGAACAAAATCAAAGAGATAAACAAATATATTTTTATTTAATTGACTTTAATTGTGGTAAGTCCTTTGTTAAATCTGGTTGGCAAAAGTTTGTTCAACTGGGGTAGTTGTTAGTTTACGAGTTGGGCTTTGGTAGTCGGGAGTGTGGTTACTTTGGAAACATGTTGCTAAAAAGGTTTTCAGGTGAAATAAACAAATATCAGTGTTTTTTTTTTTTTTGTTTTTTGTTTTTATCCCTTTCTGATGACTCCAAGGGCCATTCAGTAATTTTTTTCATTATGTGATACTAGCAGTATAGCCCAGCGTTGCTTGGGTGTAATGAAAGCTTTAAAACTAATCCATGGTCTTGGAGCTCAGACTCTTTGGATGTTGGCACGAAAGGCTAAAAAGCAAGAGTTGTTTCCAGTTAAAGCGAAACCGTAGACTGAAAGAAAAATGAATGGATGTAAGTCAAATTTTGATTTTCTGGTATCAATATCAAATAAGTTTTTTTCATCGTAAACTGAATTTTGAAGGCTAAATAAGTCCTCTGATTAAATGGTATCATGGCTGAGACTAAGAACTACAATTATACCTACTTAAAGCCAAACCCGAAGCAAAAACTAAAATAAAAGGGTTGAAAAAAATACAGACATACAGGCAGATAAACAGACACACACAAAAACATCTTGCCTTTTATATATATATATATATATATTATCGATTTTCTGCACTATTATAAGAACTGCAATCTTGAAACTTCTGAATATCGTTTCTTATGTCTTTCTCTATGAGTGTATCAAATTTGATTAAAATCGGACCACTCCTTCTATAACCCGATTTTTTTCGATTATTGATTTTTGATATTTATCAGGGGTACCTCGACACAAAACCTAGTTAAGAACACTTGCAGACGCTTATAGTACAACTGTGTAAATTTTCAAGAAAATCAGTGCATCCGTTTCGGAGTCTATAGGTAATGGACACACACACACACAAAGTTCTATTTATAAATAAGTTTAGATAGATAGAGTTTTCCAGCTGTTTATAAGTTGCAGGGAGGGGGATTGTTAAATAGGAGAGTAAGTCATTCACATATTAAAGTGGCTCGTCTTCTAATGTTTTCCTTTTTTCTTTCCTTTTTCTTTTCTTTTTTTCTTTTTTCTTTTTGTTCTTTTGCTTCTGGAAAATGTCTACAGTCTTCATTCTTTCCTTTTTGTTCTTTGCAGCTCTAAATCTTTCATTAAAAGGGAGTCATGAGAACACAGCAAAACCCAGGCAGTCACCCCAACAGCAACAACAACAACAACAGCAGCAACAACAACGACCACAACAGCGTCACCATCATCACCAGCAGCAGCAGCAGCAACATCACCATAAATCTACACCTACACCACCGCCTCCTCCACCGCCACCAGTACCCACACCACCACAACAGCAACAAAAACTAAAACCAAAGCAACATCAACAACAACACCAACAACATTCTGACCACCATTCAGAAAGCATTGACCCCACGCACCCAAGGTTCCCTCTGGTCAAACATTCCAATTTACTTAACAGAAACGCTGACCAGTAAGTGCAGATATTTTTAGAATGAGAAATTTGTCCACCTAACTTCGTTTCCCATCAAGAGCTGCATTGTGTTGGTTTTCTAGAATGGGTAGAGCCAGTCTATTACCTTGAAAATTAGCATTTAAAATCGTTTATTTTATTTTCATTTTTTTTTTTATTTATTTCTTTTCAAAATTTCGACATTTTTTCCTGTTTTTTAGCAAAAATTTTAATATCAAATGTTTGATGTCTGGATAGTTGCAATATTATCAACAAAACATTCTTTAATAAAACTCAATGAAAAAATATTCAAACATCAGACATTTTTGTTAAAATTCATATTTGAAAATACTTCAAAATATAGAAAAAGTAAACAAAAAATTATTAATAAAGAACTCTCATTGGTGTTCCAAAAGACTTGTGTGTACGTATATATATATACATATATATAAAGATGATGTGATAAAAATATAATTTTAAGGTCTCTTATACTTATTGGTTAAAGTGCTCAATTTCAGGGATAAAGTGAATGTAAATATAAAAGTGCATATGATTAAACATTGAGGTCAACACCCAGTGGCAACAGACTGTTTCATGCTTAAACACAACCTTCAGGCCATCTAAAGGTGGTGTTTAAGTCTGAAACAGACTGTTGTCACTGGGTGTTGACCTCAATGTTCAATCATATATATAATTGCGTATTTGGGAAGCAATCCCTCTTTTATAAATGTTTCATTACAGGCAACTGACAAGATAGCATGATTAAGCTTTTTATTTAATTTTTCTCGTGTTCGTATAAGTGATTTCTTTACTGGACCTAAGATGTAAAAATGTTCAATATATCAAAGTGCTTTTGGCAAAAATCTAAACAGACAATGTTACAGAAAGTTCTGGAGATTTACAACATGGATTAACAACCAAGCTATTCTAATTTATTTGTTTGAACTTTATTTTTAATAGATATGTTTGTTTACATTTGTTTACATTAAGATATGCTTTCAGAGAAGAGCTGAATATTACAAGGAATCAAAAATTTGTTTATAAGGCATCATTCAGCTTTGTTTAGACAGTGAAATCATTCATGGTCAAGCAATCTAAGACGTTTCAGATTAATTGACAGTTTCCCGTGTTGTTAGGGGTTGCAGGTTCGAATCCTGTCGATTGACATATTTTCCTACTGTTTAATTCAAAACAGAATATCTACACAAAGATGAGTATCTATTAAAAATAATGTTCAAACAAATAAAATATGTCAGTTGCTAATCCATTTCATAAATCTCCAGAACTTTCACTTTCCATATATATATATATATATATATAAAGCAGCGGTAAAAATCCAGGATAGGATTGGTAAATAATCCAGCAGGATCCTAGTAATATCGTTCAAGCCACATACCTCCCACTACCAAAGAAGCAATTACTACTAAAATTTCTCTAGCTTAACCCTACAAAAACCAATACCTCCCAACCCCTCCCTTTACTAGAGCTAACCTCTGGGTTTAGAATTTTTCATCATTCTCTGTTTATAAGGGGTTGAAAAATGCATGCCTTAAAATGGCATGTTGAAAATGGCTATTTCCCCGCTAAGTTTTATCTGAATTTACAGATAAATATCGCAAGAGCATGAAACCCAGGGTCACAAACTCACACCTATCTAACTAAATATGTTAGCTCTATCGGTGATATTGAGCACTTTCAAATAAGTACCGCACATATATATAAATAATATAATATATATAACAAATTGCATATATATATATATGTACACACACACACACACACACACACACACACACATATATATGTGTGTGTGTGTGTGTTTTTAAAAACAACTGACAAGGAGGATTTTATTAATTTTTTATTTATTTCCTATATTCTTATGTTTTCTTTTTGCTGGAGATAAGGAATGTAAAAATGTTCCATAATTTTCGACTTTCCAAGTGCTTTCAGCCTTTTCACAGGCCATTTTCAAGGATGTTATTTTTGTGGTGGTATTATTATGTTCTCATGTTTGACTTTAATGTAATCTTCTTTTCTCTCCTTTAAAAAAAAGCATTAAAACAAAATAAATTATATTACAGTCAAACATGAGAACTTAAGAAGTCAGTCAGTCAGTTAAGTGCCATACGTGACACACGCTTGGGCGATCATGTCTCAAAAGGGACATGATTGACTGGGTATATGATTATATCTTATTAGTTTGTGATTATTTTCTGCAGTTTACTGGTTTCCAGCCAAGGCTATAGAACTCAATCTGTCTTGTTATTTAACCCAGAACTGGAGGGAAGAGATGGATTGATACAATTCCCAAGGGTATTTGCACTTAAATGAATGCTAGGAATTCGAACTCTGCTCCCCAATTTCTTGTTATGAGCCGATATCTGCTGCACCACAACACACATCCTTAAATTGTTGTTTTGCACTCTGCTTGGTGGCGGCGTTGTCATAGTCACAGTTATTATCATCTCGTTCAGCAGCAACGGCAAACAGGGGACGAAGTGCAGCAGCAGCAGCAAACCACAGAAGCCGGTGACTGTGCGCCAGGGTCAGATGGATGAGACCTAATGCACACCACAGGCTGCTGGTTAAAAACTAAATAAGAACATCGGAAAAATAACATACTAGTAAATGGCCTGTGAAGAGACTGAAAGTGCTTTGAAAGTAAAAAATTATGGAATATTTTTCATTCCTTATTTCCAGCAAAAAGAAAACATGTAAGAATAGTAGAAAAGTTACATTAAAAATTGTTGTTGGTCGTTTTTAATGAATCATATATATATATATATATATTACTTGAAAATGATTTATCTCATTTGCAAATGAAAAATGTTCAAAAGTTTTTACAATATAAATGTGTTGAACTCTTTTTAATACAACTGTGTCCTGGTCTAATTTAATTATGACCAAAAAGTAATAGTATATATACAGTACTGTGCAAAAGTATTAGGACAAGAACTATTTTATCTTTTACGAGGCATATTGACAGAAAATAAACAATTGAATTAAAGGAATTTTATTTGATTTACTCAACAAATGCTTTAACAAGAAAAAAAATATTTGTTACAAAATAAATTCAATATTTAGTATAATATAATAGCCTTTTGCTTTGAAGTAATAAAATAAATGTGAAAATTTATCAATCGCACCTAGTATATATATATATATATATATATATACTGTAATGGTTGTTACAATGTATAACGCTCTACATTTGTATCAAGCACTCTTAATAAAAGTAAATGCATGAACTAAAAGGTAAATAAACCTACGAGTTCAACAACTTAGTTACAATACAACACTATATATAATTACGTAATTACACTATACGTAATTACAATAAAGCAGCACTAATTATTATAGACTAATGTCCGAAAAACCAATGCTAACCTATCAGTAACTTAAATCATCAATAACCCAACGAGGACTACCTCATAGGTTAAATAAAGGGGAAGAAGAAAAAAGAAACAAACCACGCACAGGAACAATGCGTCAAGTGCTTGTTTGAAAGAAAAAAAGCCCCAAGACAAAAACCCTAACAGTAAAGTGCTCAATACGAAAGTACGAAAGTAGAGCAAAAAATACAGTACTGTGCAAAAGTATTAGGACAAGAACTATTTTATATTTTATGAGGCATATTGACAGAAAATAAACAATTTAATTAAAGTATTTTTATTTGATTTACTCAACAAATGCTTTAAGAAAAAAAAATACTTGTTACAAAATAAATTGAATATTTAGTATAATAGCCTTTTGCTTTGATCACAGCCTTCATTCTGTCAGGCATTGACATCACACGCTTCTTCAATGTATCTAATGGTATAGAAAATCCTACAAACACAGATAATATGTATATAAATATATTATATATAAATTCACTTAAAATATATATAAATATATATAAATTCACTTAAAATATATATAAATATATTATATATAAATTAATTTAAAATATATCTAAATATATTATCTATAAATTGCTTATTTATACTCTATTCTATTTGCCAACAGGGATCCGAATACATTAGTCCAGTGTGAAACATTTGAATCCTATGGAAAGTTCCAGCCATTTACTGTTTCAGTCACAACCAATTCCATGTTTCTTATTGTGAGTATTTTGTTAAATTTTGTGAGAGTGCTGGAGACTCGCTATATTAAATCCAAGCAATGTTGCCTCTGTAATCAGAAGGAATGGTTGCAAGGCTTTAATGTAATCAGTTTTGTGATTCATAGTGTCATGTCTCTGGTGATAATCTTTTTTTTTCTCATTCTTAATTTTAGTCATTTTGCACATAATTTTTTGTCCCTGATTGAGCTCTGAAGAGCAAAGAATAATTAGATTTTGCAATTTCCTTTTTTGTTAAAAATTTTTTTTAGTTTTTGACTTTATGGTGAGTCATATTTGTTTTTCTTTTCCTTTCCCGATCTTTGTTTTAATATATTAAGTGAATAGTCAGCCAGTTAAGTGCCATGCTTGGGCGATCATGTCTCTTTTAAGACATGACTGACAGAAAATTTTCCTGCAGTAAGTTGCCATTTCTTTCTGCGATTGACTGGTTGTCAATCAAAGCTACAGAACCCAATCTGTCCTGCTGTACAACCATAGTTGTAGGGAGAAAAGATGGATTCGTACCTTTCCAAGTGTAATTGCATGTAAATGAATGCAACAAATTCAGCTGGAATTTGAACTTGGCTCTCTGATTTCTTATTGCAAGCCAGTATCCATTGCACCACAACACACATTCTTTTGAAAAAATCTCCCTTTAAAGCTGTGACATAAAGGATCTTAGAAAATCCACAAAGTGATGATCACTGTGAATGGTTTTATCTGGGAAATGTAAACAATTAAATCTGTGAAAGAAAACTTCAAAACTTCTGCTAACTGAAAGGAAATAAAGAAAACGAATAAAATTAAAACTTTCAGGATCAAGTGCCACTTGGCTGGAAGTAAGAAAGTTCCACTCACAGTCTTAGTTAAGCAGAGCTGCAATTAAAATAACAATTTCAAGCTACTTGTTTTTGGCCACCATAGCACAAGTTGTAGACCATGCATCATGAGCTACAGATAGTCAGAAGTGTGATAGAAGTATGTCATTGAAGATGTTACTTAGAATGACCTACAATGACATTATTGAACTCTTTGATCTCGCTTTTATCATCCTAGTCAGTGTAAACATTCATTTAATTAATGCTTCAAGAGTGGAACCAAAATGTCTCAGTTGCCCAGATTATTTACGAAAAGTAAGCGCAAACATTTGAAAGAAAGAAAAAAAAATATGCACACTTCTTCTGACCACGCATCGAAAAACAAATTATACAAGTAATTTTTTTATAGAAAATTGTTGAGAAAATCAGATTTATTTTTTTATCGTCTATGAGATGGAGGTTGTAGTCAAACAGAAGAAAGAAACTACGATTAGTTACCTCCACTCAGTTGTCAAAAAAAAACCAGCATATCATGATGTTAAAAGGACTCAAATTTAATACAAAGTTTTATCATCAAAATGTTTATGCTATTATTAAGAGGAAAGATCAAATTTTGATGTTATTATTTTTTTTTTAATTTTTTAAATCCTTTGTAGCACGTTTAAAATTTTAATTAAAATTTCATTTTTTATTTTTCATCAGCAATTCACGCTATGTTTAAATAAGGAGACTATTAAGAAAATGGAGTCAGTTGAGTGAAATAATTTGGGGGCAAGTAAATTTTCCCTCGCTCTCGACTGCCGGTTGAGTGATTTATTTTTCAAATCTCAAAGGCTGGTCATGAACACTTATCATGAACAAATTTTCTGACAAGAAACATCGCAGTTGACATAGGGTATCTTGAGCAACAAATTCATAAGCCTGTGATAATGTGGAATGAAAATGGTGAGAATGCCAAGTAAAGGCAAGTGGTGTTAAGAGACGTAGGCACTTCAGAGTGGAACTCTCTTATAGGTGCTTTCATAAACACTGCAATGTTAATCTTGAGTCAAGGGTCGATCATTTTCTATTCTCCTCACTTTCCACCACTTTCTCTTTCGTTCATCTCACACAATTCCTTCATCTTTCCAAAGAAAGTGATCAGACGAACTACATTCCTTAGTTCCATTGGTGGGATCATGTTGCACTTTAGTAGTATCTTCTCACAAACTGCTGCATTGTGGAACCGACTCCCAAGGGAATGCTCCCCAATCACTACAATCTTAACCTATTCAAGTTTAGAGTTGTTATCCTCCCTACATATCTGTATGTGCCTCTTACTCTATAACCTTTCTACTTGGAGTGGCTCCCATGCCTTGTACAGGGTGAAAACAGTAACTCTCTACCGTCTGTGACTCTTATGCTTTGTATTGGATTAATTTTCATTTATAAAAATAGTTCACTTAATACAAGGCACAAGAGCCACACAATGTAGAGGGTTTCTAATTAAGGTTATTGCAAGAGTGTACAAGGTGGGATGAAGAGGTGCATATTCTGAGGATATGTAGAATAGAAAATGGTTGACTTTTGACTTCAAGAAGTTAAAATTGTAGTGATTGGGGAAGTTTCCTTTCAGAAATCTGTTCTGCAGTGCAATAATGACTTCCTCCTTACTAATGGTATATGAAGATAACCAACGATAAGTTGACTCTGTGTTTTCATTTTCTTGAATTATATCTTTTCTAGGTTTTTTTTTTTTGTCTTTTTTTTCAGGATTTTCATTGTCATTTGACAAACAGTGAAGTGTTGGGATATTTGGCTGGCAGATGGGACCAAAATACACAGCGTTAGTACCAAGCTCGTTTTTTTTCTCTCTCTCTTCATTTCTGCAGCTAAAAAACAATTATGGAGTTGAATTTGTAAAAGATTTGAGTTTATCTTTATGTGGAATTATTACAGCTTTTTCCAGAAACTATTTCCAGACTTAGTTTAAAAAACCTCTTGAACAAATATTGTCATTTGTGAAATAACGTTTGTTTATGCACAGTAGGTTTTTTTTTTTTACTGTCCTGAACTCTTTTTAAAAATTACAAGTGAAACTAAGTAGAAAAAAGCAAAATTGTTAGAATCTAAAAGCTGGTATTGTTTATATCTAAAAAAAAGAAAATTATCTTTTAACCGTTTATAATCAGTAGTTTATAAATACATATTTTATTTGGTTTAATGCAAAGAATTTATTACTTTAACTGAGCAGATTCATGCTGACTTCAAAGTTTCGTGAGGATGCCGTTATAATATCTTCACTCATTGAGGCTGGGTTTTTTTTAGTTTTTGTTTTTGCCAACGCAGCCCTGATGAATGTAGACATAACATTAAAGTGAAGAATTCTTTGCATTAAATCTATCAATGCTCTATCTCCACCTTGATATCACACACTTTACAGTAAAAAATCTGCTTGCCAAATGAACTTTTATCGGTAAAACTACAGGGGTTTTTTTTTTATGAAACTTAGTAGACTTAATTTCTTTATTAGGACTGAAGCTCTCTCCAAACCTCAGATGCTAGAAAAATGGTCAGTTTGTTGTACTGCTCCAATAAGTTTGTTTTTTATAATCATAAGGCAGTTTACTGCCACTGTTTTGCAGAGAGTTACATAGGAGGAAATTTATGAGAAAGTGTAACAGGTTACAGGGGGTGTTAGAAAGTGGGTAAGAGAAGGATGAGAATACTGATGAGAGTGGAGTGGACGGAGAAAGGAGCATGAGAGAAAGTTATGAGAAAGAGTGACAGGTTATAGGAGGTGTCAGGAAGTGGGTAAGAGAAGGATGAGAATACTGATGAGAGTAGAGTGGACGGAGAAAGGAGCATGAGAGAAAGTTATGAGAAAGAGTGACAGGTTATAGGGGGTGTCAGGAAGTGGGTAAGAGAAGGATGAGAATACTGATGAGAGTAGAGTGGACGGAGAAAGGAGCATGAGAGAAAGTTATGAGAAAGAGTGACAGGTTATAAGGGGTGTCAGGAAGTGGGTAAGAGAAGGATGAGAATACTAATGAGAGTAGAGTGGACGGAGAAAGGAGCATGAGAGAAAGTTATGAGAAAGAGTGACAGGTTATAGGGGGTGTCAGGAAGTGGGTAAGAGAAGGATGAGAATACTGATGAGAGTGGAGTAAAGAAAATGAAAAGACCCCTATCTGAATCAAGTTCTGATAATGAATCAGAATTGCATAGTTGCTTCCCTCAATATATAGTAATGGAATCACTTAAAAATCTCCTATTGCAAAACTATCACCATTTATAATTGAAAAAATTATATACTCCCAAATTACAACACAATAATAGTTTAAGTAGGAAAAAAATAAATGACTTAGTGTTCGAAACCCATCTCCACTAAAATCTAACCACATTTAGTGATGTAATCAAAAGTCCAAACCTGGCAACTTGGTCCCTAGAAGAAATCAAAGTTTACCTAAAAAACCAAAACCTAATAGATGTAACTAGAATAACAATTAAAAGAAATGGCCTAGCCCTACCCTAATATATATATATATATACATATATATATTAAAATTCAACACGCCCAAACCACCAAATGAAATAAAAATAGGTTATATCATCACAAAAGTGGAAATTTACATTCTTAGACTTTTATGATGTCATAACTGCCAAAGATTTGGCCATCATAAAAACAGACTTGGCAGCTCGGATACAGTCACTTTCTCACCCATGCAGTGTGGCTTCCCGGTGTCTCTTCTACAAATACTTTCACGGCTTCTGCTCTGATGAACTTTCTCCATTCACCCCACTCTCATCAGTACTCTCTTCCCTCCCCTACTCTCTTGCTGACACCCCCTGCAACCTTTCACTCCTCATAACATTCCTCCTCGTCCACCCCACTTTCATCAGTAATCTCTTCCCTCTCCTACTCTCTTCCTGACACCCCCTGCAACCTCTCACTCTTCATAAAATTCTTCCTATGTTACCCCCTGCACAACAGTGGCAGTAAAATGCCTTGCTTGGGGCGACACGATTAAAAATAAAAATAGTGTATAACTTAAAAATCAAAACCTAGCCATACCAAAATCTTTGAACACATTTAGAGGTGTAATCAAAAGTTCAAACCTGGCAACTTGCTCCCTACAAGAATTCAAAGTTAACCTAAAAAAAAATGTAATAGATGTAACTAGAATAACAATTAAAAGAAATGAACAAACCATAAACACCAATACATATATATTAAAATTCAACACACCTAAACCACCAAATGAAATAAAAATAGGTTATCGCATCACAAAAGTGGAAACTTACATTCCCAGACATTTACGATGTCATAACTGTCAAAGATTCAGCCATCACAAAAATAAATTTACTAGAAAGAATTCTGTTAGGTCCAAAATGCAGCAGTATAGATTATCAAGAAACTGAATGCAAAGATCCCATAAAATGGATAAATTCTAATGAGAACCACCCTGCATCCTCATGTTTATATAAAGCTTGACAAAACAGAAATAATTGAGATTAAATATACAAGAATTAAAACTTATCCTGGCTTCAGGAAAATTTCTGAAAACGCTAGACAAAATATGAAAATGAATTATCCAAATGCAACCAAAACCCAAAAACACAAGGGTGAGAAATATGATTTATATCAAAGCAACTAACAAAGAGGACATTGCAAATTTATTATCACAAAACGTCTCTCAAAACTTTTCCTCAAATAATACTAGTAAACTATTTCAGAATATCAAAATAAATGAAAAGAAGAAAAAATTAAATTTCTATTCTAAAAATTAAAGGCTTACAGCCATATCATGTTGAATACACCAGTTCTCTCTCGATCATCGAAGTTAAGCAACATTGAGCCTGGTCAGTACTTAGATGGGTGACCGCTTGGGAATACCAGGTGCTGTAAGCATATAGTGACGGATGTGCATTGTGGTGCAGTGGGTATCGGCTCGGAAAGAGAAATCGGTTAGCCGAGTTCGAATTCCAGTTGAATACCCTGCATTCACTTAAGCACTGGTACCCTTGGGAAAGGTATTAATCCGTCCCTTCCCTCCAGTTATGGGTTAAATAACAGGGTAGGACTTAGAGATCCTGCCCTTAAAAACAAATCCCAATGAATATTGATACTCAAAAAGGAAAAAGTATTACTAGACACAAAAACTTATATAAAAAACAACAATAAATTGTTGAAAGAAAAAGGTATTACCAGCAATAAATAAATAAAAAATTTAGTTGGCAATAAATGACTCGCCGAGGTTGATATGCCATAAAAACAAAACAACCAACTAAAAACTTAAAAATTACAATCAGACTATTATTTTACTAGAATCATTAGATTCTTTAAAAAAAATCACACAGCTCATCACTTGGCCCAAACAAAATTTACTATGAATTTAAAAAAAAAACCTACTAAATATTTCCTTAAATTACCTACTCAAAATTTTCAACAAGATGTGGGTCAATGGTAATATTCCCAGTTTCTGCGAACAAGCTACCAGTAATTCCCAAAAACTGGAAAGGACTTAAAAAATCCCTCAAACTATTGTCCATTTGCACTTACGAGTTGCTTATGCAAAATATTTGAAAGAATTCCAATCTGACTTCAAAAAGCACACTTGATCACCTGAAGACTTTCAACTGAAATTCCTTCATTATTGATGGTACAGAAGTACCCGTAGTAGATCAATACAAATGCCTAGGAATAATCTTTGACCAAAGAAATTAGCCTTCATACCACATAGAAAATATCTTCATAAAAAATGCAATAAAACTACTCAGGTATCTCCCACAAAGACTGGGGGGGGGGCGGCTAACAGACTACTAAAACTCTATCGGTTATTGGTTAAATCCAAATTGGATTATGAATGCTTTATCTATGGTGCAGCAAGAAACTCATACATGAAAGACCATCCCTCACCAGGGTCTGCAACTCGTTCTAGGAGCCTACAATACGTCCCCAACTGAAAGTTTATACACTAAAGCATATGAACCACTTTTGGCATTAAGACAACATAAGTTAGCATTAACAATATTACATTAAACTTTGTTCAAGTAATTCAGCATAAAACTGCTCTTCAACCTCAATATAAGGAATTATATAATTTAAAGGAAAATGTCATTAAACCTCTTGGCATCCACATAGTAAACCATTTCAACAAACTCGAAATAAACGCTATTACACAATAGCTATTCTACGCTATTCTCTCAAAACTCCTCGTTGGTCAATAAAATACCCAACTGTAATATTAAGTCTGACAAAACACTTCAGAACTGAAACTGATACATCTGTATTCATGGAAGAATTTCATAATATCTTACAAAAACATACAAATTGTAAGCTTATATACACTGAAGGATGTGCATTGTGGCACAGTGGGTATCGGCTCGGAACGAGAAATCGGGGAACCGAGTTCGAATTCCAGTTGAATTCATTGCATTCACTTACGCGCAAATACCCTTGGGAAAGGTATTAATCCATCTCTTCCCTCCAGTTATGGATTAAATAACAGGACAGATTGGGTTCTATAGCCTTGGTCGGCAACCAGTCTACCGCAGAAAGCAATGGCAACCTACTGCGGGATAATCTTCTGCCCAGTCAGTCATGTCTCTTTCGAGACATGATCGCCCAAGCGTGTATCGCGCATGGCACTTAACTGACTGATATACACTGATGGCTCCAAAAATATTGATAGAGTTGGATGTTCAGCTATACTAAGCAAAACCATACTTCAAAAGCGCCTACCTGACAAATCCTCAATATTTAGTACAGAATCTATGGCAATAGACTTAGCCTTGGATATTATCACAGATGGTGAGTCAAACAGATTCGTGACATTCTCAGACTCCCTATCTGTTCTTACATCATTGAAGTATAAGAACCTGAAGAAACCTGTAATGATCAAACTTTTAAACAAAAATCAATATAGTTTGTAACCAAAAACACATCATATTCTGCTTGATCCCTCACCACATAGGCATCCAGGGAAATGGAAAGGCAACTAAAGAATCACTAAAAATGAATATATTAAAAACAAAAGTCCTTCAAACAGATTTCAAAATGGTAATTAATATATATATCTTAAATAAGGAATACTCACCCAAATATTAAACTGCGCAAAATCGAACCTACACTTCGGAAAATCACCATTACACTAGGCTTTCCTGAAGAGAAGTTGTAATCTTAGCAAGAATCGGAATTGGTCATACCAATATCACACATTCATTTCTTCTAAAAAGTTCAGAAGCCACCTAAATGCCAGGAGAGAGACTTAGTAAACATTTTATGATGGACTGTGCCAAATTTACCTCTATCCGTAAACACTTTTATAAAGTGAATAGTCTTAAAAAAAAACTTTTCAAATAACGTTAATGAAAAAACGATTTTGATTTACTTGAGGAAAACTAAATTATAAACCAAAATTTAATCCCGACAACTCCCTGTATCTATCTAGTCATGCTTTTCTTTACCTTCATAAGTATCAGGATGTTGTCATATTTATGCAGGAGCTGCCTATTACTCAGTTTTCAGTCTTGATAATGTTCCAAAGTGTCTCCGAATTTTTCGGCTCGACTCCAGCCACTTTCTCACCGGCTGGATGTGGCTTCCCTATGTCTGTTCTATCCCTTGTTCCCTGTTTAGGATGTGGTTTCTGGCTTTCTCTTTTCCAATCTTCTCACTTTGTTTTTTTTTTTCTTTTGGAGTAGATAGATCTATCTATCGCCCGGTTCACACTCCACCCACATCCATTGAACAGGTTAAGAGGCTCATCCCTTGTTCCCTGATTAGGATGTGGTTTCCGGCTTTCTCTTTTCCAATCTTTTCATTATTACGTAGCCCCCTGCACATCAGTGGCGATACCGCCTTGCTCAGGGTGATATGATTAAAAAAAAAAAAAAAAAAAACTTCAACTATAGATCCCCCCCCACCATCCTATTTATCAGTCTTTAATTATGTTTCACAAATTTTAAGACTTAAAACTTACTGAGATATTATCGAATAAAAATCCAATTTTCAACATTAAATGACCCAAGAGGGTTGATATGCTGGTAAAACAAACGATCCAAACCAAATCCTTCATATTCCATTAGTAAGAAAGAAGTTCCACTTGGACAGCTTCTTCCCAAGAATTGTTACTTTGTAGAACAAGATGTTTTCTAATCACTACGATGTGGACCTCCTGAATTCTATTTACGCTATTTATATTCAAACTATTTTACTCATCTTTGTTGTTATCACAACATTTCAACCATGATACCCTCCAGCCTTCCTCAGGTGTATATCAATCTGGATAATCTACAGGGAATTTCAAACTGAACCCTTATTTTAGTACTGCTTATCCGTTTCCACGTGCAAGTACACACTGTCCAACCCAGGAATTGAACTCCCAACTACGGAATCACCAAATTCACAAAAAATGCTTTTACCTATTAAGCCATAATCTTAAAATCAAGAATTATCTTTTGGGATAGTTTAAAAACTTTTTCGGTATGTTTACAGTTGTTTTTCTTGGAAGGATTCTGGGACAATGGTAAAAAAAGTCAGTCTTAAGTTGTATTTATGTTCTGTATGCAACATAAAATCTGGGAAAAATCAAAGATAAATAAAGTTAAAACAACAAACGTGAAGATACTAGTCTAAGTAATTCAAGGAGAAGTGAAAACTTAAAATTAAAATCTCTAAACTTGAAACAGTACAATGAAGACCAAAAGAGTGCATGGGCCAAAACAATAATTCAAAAAAAGAAAGAAAAAAACAAAGATGAGGATATTAGTCCAATTCATTTCAGAATCTCACACACAAATAAGAAATGCAATGCCAGAATATAAAAACATTAAAAATGAGGTTATTCAAATTTTGGGATAACATTTTTTTTTTTTTAAACATCAGACAGCCTATTTATTTGAAAAATTGCAACAGAAGTGATTTTCTGGTGAAAATGGGCTTTTTAAATTTGTTTATTTATTTCAGATTTGAATATTCTGCAAGCCTTTCCCTGCCTGAGTCGGTTGGGAGATAAGGAAAATGCCCCATTGATAGAAGCAGAGGTAAGTTACCAGACTCACTGTATTTTATTTCTTCTCTGTGTGTGCATGCATATATATATATATATAATCAGACAGATTTTAGTCAACGATACAATAATCCTCACTCATACTCACAGTAAAAAGAACCTTCAGATATTGGAGGCCATCTACATTAAATCCAAACAACCCACACTTAATAAAATCACGTTTAAATCTGGTCATAACACATTACATTGCATTTGAATACATGGTTCTGTTATCATTTCCAGCTCTCACGCGATGTGATGTCATAGAACCGCATTACAAATTTGAAAACTGCATTTGCTATTTTTGGTAACTGTTGTTGCTTAGCAAAGTTTCATGTCAACACAAGATAAAATCGTCTCTGGTGGTGGATGTTTTTATGTTAACATCCTTGTAACGTCACTGAAGATGACTCATGTGAGCCGAAAGCTTAGAACCAACTTAATAAAAAATTATCCAAATGTTGGAGAATTTTTGTCTTTATTTTCAGCTGAAATTAAAGACAAAATACGATGTTTAGAACGGCTCATGATTAAACATAACAGACATTCATTGTCTCTTTTATATATATATATATATATATATATATATATATATATTATCAGAATCTCACACATTTATAAATCTACCATATTTATAAAACTACCATTTATCCATGCATTGAATATTGCTGCCATATCTAGCATAGTCCTACTATGTATTTAAAGTTTCTTGATAGAATACAAAGCATAATCTTCAATGTTATTGGTCTTGACCTGGCATCTTGGCTTCAGTCACTTTCCCACTGCTGTAACATAGCTTCCCTTTGTCTTACCTATAAAAATTTACATGGCAATTGTTCTGATAATCTTTCCATTTTTTTACCTCATAAGTTTAAGTGCAGTACTAGATTGGCAGCAAGGTCTCATTTTACACTTGAAATGCCTAGATGTAACCTTCCTTGTCATATGCCTTCCTCGACGATAATTATTAATATAATTACGCTCTGATTCAGGGATATCTACATTTTCCACATCTATGGACAGATACGAGTTATCTCTTCTAGATCATGACAAATGGACAATAATAAACTAAGATAAAAACTAAGATTACTGTTCGATTGATATAATCGAACTGTAATATTTCCCAGGTCCGCTTCTGTATCGACACATGCACTGACCAACAATTCAAGGATGAACAACAAGGCGAAATGATTTTTGGTATAAAAAATTTTAATATGTGAACAAAATATTAAAATAAAAAAAAAACTATAAGTATGGGTAAGACTGTCCAATGACCTGAATCTCAAAACTTATGTTTGGATACCAAATTAGTTGAAATAACAAATTACGATGAACATGAATGAATACAATGAATACAAATGCAGAAGATTAACACATAAATAAAAATGGGAGAGGATTCATATAATATTATTTAGACATGTAACATGGTGTTTGCGATAACATAATATTCGTGAAAGTGTGTCTTTTCTAACACGGGCCCAAGAATATAATAACTTATCTTTATGTCAGTTTCTTCTCTTATTGTTTTACTGTCTTTTCTTTTCTCTCTGTCTTTTATCTTTTTCTTCTTTACACAAACTCGGATTCAAACACTGCCCGGCTGTAATAAATGTATCTGCAACTTTTTTTACTTCTCTCTTCAAACGAATGTTGTATTTTCAGCATACAAATATCTCTGCAATTTCTTCTCTTCACTGGCTCTTTATCCGAACGTTATCTTCTCTGCGTCACTACCTTTCTTTCTTTCTTTCTTTCTTTCTTGATAAACAATTCGGCTTAGTTTTCTTATTATTATTTTAACATATAAAAATATATACACTTATATTTCTTATCTGGAGTTGCTTAAAATGAACTGGTCAAATTACGTCATTGTCACAAATGCGTCTTTCCTTCCATTCATAAGTTATCAGCACTCAGCAATCGTGACTTGTTCATTCAAAGTCTAGCCAGCAACTGATTCCAATTCTCTGACTTCCTCGTAACTTGCATTTGGTGCAAATTTTAGCTTCTGCTGCTTCATGACCTCATGTCTGGTCCCTGTCTAGTTCCTGTCTACACACCTGTTACTAAGGGTATCTGGGTCAGTCAACTTTTAACTTGCTATCCCAAAACTGACTCTAGGCTCCCATGTGACTATTCTCTGTTGCCACACAGAAACTAATCTTAGTATATGTGTGTAGGTGTGTGTGTGTGTGTGTGTGTGTGTGTGTGGCTGGCTGGCTGGCTATCTGCATTCGTAACATTCCCTAAGAATACTTTCATGATAATTGTTCTGATGAACTTTCCTCTATGGTACCTAGACTTTATGAATTTAAGTGCAGTACTAGATTGGCAACAAGGTCTCATCATTTTACACTTGAAAAGGTTAGATGTAACAAACTATTATACCAACCGTTTATGCCCACAAATGCTGCTTGTCACAAGGTCTGCTTAAACTATGAAAAACAATGCCAAAAATAAAACTAGCAGAATTTTCTTTTTTCTCCTCTAGATTTCATTTTCTGATAAAGCTGAAATAAAAGCAAAACATGTTAAATTTATAAATATTTTTTTATTTCTTCCTTGATCCAGACAAGTTGAAACAAACAAGGAGCCATATTTGGACAGTAAGAATAGTAACAGATTGGGAGAATTCAGTGTTTTGCACTCCCCCGACCCTAAAAAAAAATCTGTTTTGAGACATGTCATTTAAGATCTTCAAAACTGCTGGCTAGTTTCTAGGCTCTGTAAGAAATCCCCAGAAATTTTAGTGATCAAACACAATGTGACACCCTTTTATCTCCAATCCTTCTTTGTTTTACAAATTATGCTTTACTTAGCTATTGACACCTCTGTTGATTAAGGCAACATCCATGACAGACAGGCTTCTGAGATGTCAGCATCATACCTTAAATACTAAATATAGAATTACATTATTTGGACTATTGTCCTCATCTTTGTTGTCATTTGTACGACGTTTCAGCCGTTGTATGCTCTGGCCTTCTTCAGGTGCTAGGAATTTTGAAACAAACCCTTCTATTACAATCACTGGGGTATATCATCCTTATTCCTTGCGTAAAGCCTCGTTGGAAGTCATGAGTTATCTCCCTCTAACCCTGCAAGTTATTTGTTCACTACTGCTGTAGCCTGGTATTGAACTCACAACTGTAAGAGTCAAGTCAGGAACTTACCAATGTCTATATCCACTGGGCCATGTGTCCTTAAGAAATATAGACAAATACTACAGAATTGGAGAGACTAAAGATGGAAATGAGGCTGTCCTAATTTAGAGCAGTTTTTACACAATTATTTTTACATGTATAATATACATGATGAAACAAAAGATTAATAATAAGTTTCATGTCTTCTTTGGTTTAATTAACTTTTACTAAACTAGAATGCTGAAACTATTTAACCCATTAGTGTATAACATCCAATTTTGTTAAAGAGGTGGGGAGGGGAGGGTTACCTAAAATTAAAAATTTGCTTAGATTACAATTAGGTTGATTAGACCAAAAGAGCTAATGTTTTAAGGAAACTTTATGTAGTAATTCGCTTACATGCAAATACCTTTGGGAAAAGTATTAGTTTGTCTCTTCTCTCCAGTTATGGGTTAAATAATAGGACAGGCTGGATTCTATAGCCTTGGCCAGCAACCAGTCTACCGCAGAAAGCAATGGCAACCAACTGCTAGATAATCTTCTGCCCAGGAGATTGTCTTTTTTGAGACATGATCACCCAAAGTGTGTATCACGTATGGGACTTGACTGACTGATTGAATTTAGTAATGTGTTAATATTGTTTTTGTTCTTACTACTACTACTACTATTACAGCCGCTGCAGCAGAATATACGATAATTTCCTTCAGAAAGAGGGAGCCCTTCTGGCTCAAAGTGAGTTTAGAGATTAATTCAATTTTTAGGTCAATTCTTTGAAATCCAGAGGGTGGTTGGTTCCAATGTGTGTGTCTGTCTGTGTACAATAAGTACAAATAGTTTCTGCTATAAGAAAATCACTTTTGAATGAGCAACAACTGCTTACCCAAATTAGTTTCATTGCCCTTGCCACAGTGTCTGTATTATTTTAACTTTCTCCTACTTATTATTAAAGATATGATAAAACCCTTCAAGAAGAGAAAGACCCCCTCTAGCATGAAGTGAGCTAGCAAATTAATTTTGAAAAACTCGATCCTTCAATTTTTAAGCAATTCTTTGAAATCCAGAAAATGCATCACTGAATTTCGGGTTTTTCTTTTTAAACAACAGTTCAGTTTTACAAATTGAGCTTCAAAAATGAGATAAATATTGTATTTTTATAATAAGTTCAAAATTAGGGTTTATACCCTTTAAATTGTGTAACAAACTTTCACAAATAATTACACAAAGATAATTGTATATCTCTCTAATTGTTATGTTTTTAACATGACAAAATCAAACGGTTATGGAAAAATGACACTCGCCAAGTATTGGAAATAACTAGGAAATTTATTATTGTAAAAACAATAATACAATACCAACAATTGGGTACAGCAAACAGTTGTGAATGTTGAATAAGGCCATGGTTATGGAGAGCTTAGCAAGTCCTGTGCTCTATGTTGCTGGGCTTCTGCCGGAAGTCCCTTCCTGTCCCCCAGCATGTGTCTATTAGCTCTGAGATCGACTCCCTTGAATGAATGGTCAAGGGGAGATACCTTTTGACCCTTTTTTATGGTGGTCCTAATACTAATCTTATAGAATCTCCATTCTGTTTCTTCTTCTGTTCCTTCCTTTTTGCTGGCAACAGTGGTAATGACTTTATCAACTTTTAGTTTTTCTTCATTCAGTTTCCAGAAATAGTCTTATGTCATTCACCTGTGAAAGCCAGAACCTGTCAGACAAACCAGACTTCTTAAATAGCCACAAATCAGCTTCAAATGAAGTTTAAAAAAAAAAATTTGTGGGTGTAATTTACTTTCCACATCAGTTAAAAAATCACAAAATGTTTCTCTTTAAACCATGTCTGTTTTTCTTTTTTTGAAAAACAAATTTTATTCATGTGTCTTTATTTTTATAAACTGTCAGGCTTCATTTGAGTCGTTTACATCAGATCTGAGCCTCTTTTTTTGATAAAATTTCTAAATCCATATTTTATTCAAGCTATTTATTACTACGTCTGGTTTCTCTTTTTAGAATTATTTTTCCTAAAAAAAAAAATGGAATAAACAAACTTAGTCTATTGTATTTTTTTTATATTTAGCTTGTAATTATTTTTATATAATTTTACATTTCTTTTTTATTATATAATTTTTGTTGTACAGTTTTTGCCTATAATTTTATTGTGCGGTCCAATGAATTGCTTATTTTTCCCTTTTTTGCTTTTAGATTCGACATCGAATGAATAAATCAGGGTTATCATTGGTTGGATGGTATCACAGCCACCCACACCGTCCAGCCAGTCCCACTATACGTGACATTGACTGTCAGATGACCTACCAGCTGAAAATGAAGGGTATAGGATCTACATACCACCCTTGCCTGGGTTTTATTATTGGTCAGTACCTATGAGTTTGTGTCGTGATTTCTCAGTGTCATTCTTTGCAGACTGGGTTTTTTTTTGTTTATATTTTGATTTTTGTTAAAGCAAAAATGCCAGACATTTTAAAATTGTCCTTATTTATATCTGCAATTACCTCCAAAGATTGATTGTATTGAACACTTTTTAATACAACTGCGTACTGGTCTAATTTAACCATGACCAAAAACTAACTATATATATATATATATATATATATATATTTTTTTTTTTTAACGCTATAATATATAACTATATATATATTTATATATATATATATATATATATATATATATTATAGTGTTAAAGATAAATTTTATTAAGATCATCAGAACTGTAAACAGAGAAATATTATAAAAATTAAATCTATTATGGGTGACATGAATGAACGTGAGGGGGAATTTTAATTTTTTTAATAGTTATTACATCTGAAGATGCTAGAAACTTAGCAGACCAACCCCAATCAAACACTCCCTTTGTTTACAAAGAGAGGGCCGCCTAGACCTGATAAATAGTGTCTCCAACACCTTCAGATGGAACAATGAGTGTGATCTGGCCAAAACCGAGAACCAGTCCACATTATCTATAAGATGATCCACAATAGCGGACCCGTATGTGTTTTGAATGGTATCACCAGACAAAAAATTCTTAAGTATTTTAGCAGGTACATGTTATTTGATTCTAACATCCAAACGCTGTGTCGTTCTAACTCCACAACTACATTTAAAATAGTAAATAACAGAATAGGGTGGGGTTAGAGTGTCTTTATGCATAGATGGAAAAACAGATCTAGTTTTAACACAACATATATAACACTCACGTGAACTTAATGAAATCCGCTTGGCAAAGGTCTCACTGACCCTACCCAACCACTATATTCGAAGATAGACTGGACATTTTCTCACCATTGCAGGTCTGATTTTATTAAACTGAGCAATCTTATTTTGAATAACCAATTGAACAATGTCTGAATGAGAGCGATTGTTCAAAGATACTAGTTATACAACTAACTTCATCTTTAAGGTGTCATCTGAACAAATCGTTAGCACCCTATGGGTCAAAGTCTTGATCAAATTGATCTTTTGTTGGCTGGAGTGAAGTGTAGGGTAGATGTGAATTCATACCTTTTCCAAGAGCATTTGTGGAATTGAAATGCGGCTCTTTGATAAACAATTCTGAGTCGTTATCCATTACATCATTCACATATCCAAGTTTACTGCACCTGGTATTCTCAAGCAGTCACCCATCTAGGTACTGACCGGACGATGTTGCTTAACATCGGTGATCGTACAGGGAAACAGTGTTTCACTGTGATGTGTCCATAAACCAGAAACTACATTACAGTGGTAGGAAAGTGACTGAAAGCAAGATGCCAGGTCAGGACCAATAACATTGCAGATTCTTTGGATTTTATCAAGAACTTCTAAATATATATTAGGAGCACCTGACGAGATGTGCCAACAATATTCAAAGCAACAGCGAATGGAAGATTTATAAAGATGTAAGATAGATTCAAAAAGGAAAAATAATTTTGGAAAGAAGAAATTTCACTGGAATATGTGGAAAAATTTCTGAACAACCCGACTCTTGGAATTTTCCTTTTGCCGTAGACCAGCACCATAAAACGTTGGTCATCTGAAAAGATGGGTGAATATTATTTCGTTCCTTTCTTTCATTTGATAAAAGAAGTTATTCCACAAAGCATTCAAAATTTTACGAATAGTCGCAATGAAAATTAACGGAATCCTGATGTGATTATAAAAAAAAAAATGCTTGATGCAATCAATGAAGACACCAGAATATGTATTTTGTCATGCTTTTTCAAATGCTTCACTTCAATTTTTGTTATTTTTATTTGTGTTAAAATAATTTTGAAAATTTAACTTTCATGCTTATAAAAGAATAATGTGTTAAATTAAGTTTTTCCCTTGATGCCACTATTATTTTCTATTATCTTCGCCAATATTTATTTACGAGATTATAAAAATTATTTATTTACGAGATTATAAAAATATGTGAGCCGTGGCATTTCACACACAAAGTTGGATGATTTTGTTAAATGTTTCTGAATCTGATTGTTCTGTTGGCAATATTTAGCCTTTGTCTCTACAAAAAATTATGTCAAAAGGATAGTTATTCCATCGACACCACTATTACCGTATACACTTTTAAACTCCCTCGTCAATTTTTGAAACGATAAAAATATGCAAACCAAGTACAATGTGATATTTAGTATTTACCATTTTATAAATATCAATATCAAATATCAAAATATGTAAACCATCTTCAATGCAATATTTACGAGTTCACAATCCCCCACCTTGTCTTTTAAACAGGAGTAGAGGTTTATCCCTTGTTTAATTGGGTTTCCAGTTCCTTCTAAAGTCTACTTTAACTCTATACTTTTAATGTCTCCACCTAAACTCTGAAATTTTATTTACTATTTAGTTTTTGTTTTTTTGTTCTCAATTGAAGTAGATAAGGTTTGATAAGATTAAGTTCACACTCCTCCCCAGTCCTTTTGAACAGGAATATACGTTTCCAATATTTCTAAATTTTTTTCATTCTCTTTCACTCTTGGTACACCATTGAATGCTAGTGGCTTTTTTTTTCCTTGCTTGTTATGAATTGATTGGGAAAAAAAAAAAAAAAATGTATTTACCATTTTTATAGATAACTATGAAAATGATTTTTTTTATTCGTAATTTTTTTTAAAAATATCAATGAATTACTGCAAAAAAGAAATGCCTGGAAAATGATTTTTTTTTTCCAAATTTATAATTACAGCTGTTTATTAGCTGTTTATTAAAATTTTCAGGTTCGAAAGATATTTTTTTAATAAATTTATGAATAAAAAAATGTTTTTTCATATTTATTTCTTTATAAATCGATAAAAATTGCACTGTATTTGTTGCTTTGCATTTTTAGGATGTTATTAAATATTATTTATTAGAATAATTTTATATTTTGTTGTAAACTTTCGAAGAACAAAGAAAATGTATAAATTTGCTTTTCTTTGCTATTTCTTTTCACATTTATGTATTTATAAAATGGTAAATACTAAATATCACATTGTACTTGGTTTGCATATTTTTATCGTGTCAAAAATTGACGAGGGAGTTTAAAAGTGTATACGGTAATAGTGGTGTCGATGGAATAACTATCCTTTTGACATAATTTTTTGCAGGGACAAAGGCTAAATATTGCCAACAGAACAATCAGATTCAGAAACATTTAACAAAATCATCCAACTTTGTGTGTGAAATGCCACGGCTCACATATTTTTATAATCTCGTAAATAAATAATTTTTATAATCTCGTAAATAAATATTGGCGAAGATAATAGAAAATATTAGTGGCATCAAGGGAAAAACTTAATTTAACACATTATTCTTTTATAAGCATGAAAGTTAAATTTTCAAAATTATTTTAACACAAATAAAAAAAAAAAATTGAAGTGAAGCATTTGAAAAAGCATGACAAAATACATATTCTGGTGTCTTCATTGATTGCATCAAGCATTTTTTTTTTATAATCACATCAGGATTCCGTTAATTTTCATTGCGACTATTCGTAAAATTTTGAATGCTTTGTGGAATAACTTCTTTTATCAAATGAAAGAAAGGAACGAAATAATATTCACCCATCTTTTCAGATGACCAACGTTTTATGGTGCTGGTCTACGGCAAAAGGAAAATTCCAAGAGTCGGGTTGTTCAGAAATTTTTCCACATATTCCAGTGAAATTTCTTCTTTCCAAAATTATTTTTCTTTTTTGAATCTATCTTACATCTTTTTTTGGGTTTGGGTTTTATTAAAATTCTAATCATTGCATTTTTTTTAAACATTGCCAAAGAGTGAAGATAGTTAAAATAATAGTGATGTCAAGGGAAAAACTGTTTGTTTTTTTTTTTGTTTTTTTTTTGTTTTTTTTGTGGTTTACTCTCATGAACAATTTTACTAGCCACTTTTCTTTACAAATTTGGCAACAGAAATTTAATTCATCAGATTTATTTAAAATTCAGTTAATTGGAACTTGAAATTATCTTGCTAAATATCTATATAGTTTTATACAACAGGAGTTAAAAACAAAATCCCCTTAAAGTTTATGAGTGCTTTTTATATTAGCATCAGGCCGATTACTAATTTGACTATTTTTTAATGGATAAATTCATTTTTTTCGTGTCCTTTTTCCAGCACCCTATGATAAAACTTCAAAAAAGAAGGAGTCCACATTTCAAGCCTTCTGGGTAATGCCACCTCCTATGGAGGTAAGTACTCAAATTTGATTGGTTGAGTTGATCATGTGGCTATGTAGCCACTTGTTGGTTCATACAGTTTGTATTTTGTATAAGTAACTTGATTTTGCTTAACTAACCTGAATCTGATTTTTAGACTTGTCAGGCAAGCTCCCAATTATAAGATATTTAAATTCAAATCCTATTGGGGGCTATTTATTTTGAATTAAAAAAAAAAAAAAAAATGAATGAAAAGAAAATTAAGGAAAAACTGAAAACAGTTTCTCAGTTGAAATGTTTTAATCTAAGATAAGACTATAATACTTATTACTGTAACAGAGTTACTGGTGTGACTTTTGTAATTGGATCTAAACTTGCTGGTCAGTTGGAATGAGAAATGTGGTTTTAATTTATCAAGTCTGAGGATACCATGGACTGAGTACGTGAGCTCAGGTGTTAGAAAGGATGCAAACGAGAAGAAAACTTATATTTCGCATCAGGAAGAGACAGCTGAGGTTTCTGGGACACGTAAGGAGACAGGAGGGCTTGGTGAATCTAATACTCACAGGATGAATAGAGGGAAAGAGAGACGGGGAAACCAGTGTAAAACATAGTTGATGGGCTTGACCAATTGGAGCAGGTTTAGGAGAGATACCAAGAGGAAAAAGAGGCAACTGGAAGTCCATGATCACTTACGTCCTGAAGGGACACGGCCCATGAAGAAGAAAAATAAAATAAATTACAGGTAGTTGTGTGAGAAATATAACAGTTACTTGTGTGGATTTTACAAGTACATTAATTTTTACCTAGTGGCCAGACGAAATCTCAAATATGTTTTAACTTTAAATAACCCACAAAGGGTTGATAAACTTTAAAAAACAATTTTGAAAGAGAACGCTTATTTGTAATCAAAAACATTGAGAAAGAATTTCCCAATTATGAAAGGAGTACTTATTTGCTGGAGGCATTTATCTAAAAATTACTGCTTGAATTGTGAAGGATTATTTGAGGTGGAAGCACATTCAAAAATTACTTTTCTATACGAGGATATTTATTCCAGTATGAGGCACATTTAAAAAATTACTTCTTGATAAGGGGGGGGGGAAATGAGGCATTTGTTAATGGAATGTTTTAACTTTAAAAAAATCTTTTTTTTTTTTTGCATTTTGTGATCTTTGAGATTCCACAAAAGGTACTTGATTTGTTTCTTTAATAAGTAAGTAAATGTCTGTTTTCCTGCTGTAAGCTATTATTAGCCAAATGTATTGGCAATCATGCTTGTAAATTCTGGAATTCAAGTTTAAATTTTTTTTTCTCCATTCATTCCAGCAGCCGTCAGATTATGGGATTCCGATGGAGGTACAGTTTTCCATCTATCAGAATCCATCGTTAACAGAAGAACTGCTGACAGAAATGGTAAGATGTCTCACCTGTACTATTTTTTTATTTCAACTCAACTTTCTTCATTCATTGTCTTGTTCTGTAAGTGCCCCCAAAAACGGGAACTATGGCAATATAGATGTGCATTACATCTCTCTGACCATAGCTCAATTAGGTCTCATTTAAATACACATGGAGACCTATCAAACTCCATCCGCTAACATCCTTGTTGTTATATTAACAATAACGATATTGGCAGATGGTCTCACCCACATGTAGAAAAAGCTGAAAATAATGAAAGTATTATAAAAAAAGAAAAAAAGAAAAAAACCAACACTCACCAACATTGACTATGAACATGGCCACAATGTGCTGACCATGTTTGAAAAATAAAACATTCCTATAATTCTAGATACATACATAAAATAAGTCATACATTTAGTTAAAAGTAAAAATATAGTCATCCTTGATAATAGATGTATAGCCGAAAGAACTCTAACATAGGATCTTTTGGGTAATTTCTACATAAATTATGTAGAAATATAAATTATGTCCTTAAAAGAAGAAAAATTAAAAACTGCAGTATCTTGTCAGTAGTTTTAATTAAACTTATATATATATACATTTGTAAATGAGTTTTTACGTGACCTAGGTTTCTACCATTTGGTGTCTTCAGGCAATTTGCAGTTACTGATTTTACCGGTTTTTTTTTGTTCTTCTTTAAGAACGCTCACATAACAGAATTTTTGAACGCGCATTTTTTAAAATTATAAGAAATTATAAAGTTTTTATCTATGGTTGTATGAACTTAATAGGTATTTTTTGGTATGATTACATTTAATCATAATTTCTGTCCTTAAATAAAAAAAAATTTAAAAAAATGGTAATATCAGTTATTTCAAATTGCCTGAAGACACCACATGGTAGAAACCTAGGTCACTTAACTCATTTACAAATGAAGAATATTCAGAAGTTCTACAATATAACTGTATTGAACACTTAATACAAATGTGTACTGGTCGAAATTTATTATGACCAAAAACTAAGTAATTGAACTATATATATATATATATAGAGAGAGAGAGAGAGAGAGAAAATCTCAACACATAATTAAACTTTTATAAATTTGAAAGTTTGAAAAATGCACCTGATGATTGCATTAACAAATAAAACTGTCATGCCATCGACATAGGACTATATATATATATATATATATATATATAATATCTTTGTTCATACTACATTGAGCAGTTTTATTTAACACCTGAATAATAATACTATACATATGTGCACCCTCCTCATATGTATATCAATTCATGTTACTATATATATATATATATATATATATATATATATGGTTAAATAAAATAAAGACAAGAGGAAAACTGTATTTTAAATCGCCTACGCGTTTCATCCTGTGACGGACTTTATCAAAGCAAAAAGACAAAATGAGCTTTATTCTAAATTACGTATCTATAAACAAACAGTGTTGGCAACCACAAAGACGCTCACAAATTATTTCAAAAGATTAACAGAATATTTTAGTTTTTAGAATTTCTTCATGTGTAGCGCAAAGTCACGAGATGTTAAAATGAAGGGAATGCAACCGTTTTCTTTGAAATTTTTATGTATGTTAGTCTGTTTTAGTATAATTTCCATAAGTAAAGGTAAGATTGGGAAAAATCCCAGGCGCAAATTGATGTTTTGGTAGGACTGGATGGCGGCGCTCTCGAGAACTTTTCTTCTGAATAAATTGTTTACTCTTTTTATTCGTGTGGCATTTTTAAAATCGAAATTGTGGTTGAATTTATTTCTGTTAATCACTAATGCATTTGTACGATTATTATTAGTGATGTCTCTTTTGTGTTCATATATACGTTTTTTTTTAGATTTCTACTTGTTTCTCCGATGTAGATGGAGGAACAATCCTGGCAATTTATTCCGTATACACCTGCTTGTTCATCATTTTGATTTCGGCTATTTTTAGATCTGATAATATCCATGATAGTTTTCGAAATAGTTGTTACTATGTGTGTGTTTTTTTATACGAGATTGTTTTGGATATTAGATGCAATGGAGTTGGTTGGTAGTATGATGTATTTGTTATTGTTTAGATTTTTATTGTTAACATCAGAGAAATAAGTATTGTATTTGTTTGTGTTTCAAAATTATGAGGGAAAATATTTACATTTTTTGTTGACTAAATGAATTTAACATAAAAATAAAAATTATTTATTTTGTTTTACTGAAATTAGAAATATTAAAACTATTATGCTCTCAGTTAAAGAATTTTCAAAGAATATTTAAAAATGTACACATTTGATTTTAGAGGAAAAAGTTACATTAATGCCACACAAATTACAGACAGTTGATTTCTTGCATGAAATATTTAGCGAAAAAAAGTTTAATTTTATTTATTAATTTTATTTTCTAAAAAAAAAAAAAAAAAAAGACTTAAATAATTAAATTGACCATTGACAGTTTTTTTTTTACATATTTGTTTTTGTCTGACAAAACACAGGGAATAAATACAAAGGCTCATTTTTTTTAATAAAAAAATATTTTAGTTGTGTTTGATACGTGTGATTTAATTTCTGTGACATAATTCAGCAACCATCTTAGATGTTTTACGGAGCAAATGTAAACAATCAGCTCCATTGGCCAAAAAGTGCGAAAGGGAAAATTGCTGAACTAACTTAAACTCAAAAAGTGTCGACCTGGCTTCCCTGTAGATATGTGTCCCTAGAAAGTTTGAATGGCGTAGCTTAAAAAATGTAGGCATGCATAGGGAACAGTCACACACAGACTCACAAATTGCCTTTTTTATATATATATATATATATATATATATATATAATCTTAGAAGTAATACAAACTAATGGGTTGGCGGTCCACTGTTTGTAGTCAATTTACTTTTTTAAAGTGCACGATACTTAGTATAACATTATATATAGTAATATCTTTATTATAAGTGTTTATAATAAAATTAAAGTTTGCTGCAGCACAAGAGCTGTTGTTGTTTCGGTGCCTGCTTATTAGCACTTCATCAGGCAGAGATGTATTTTTTTCTGTTAGGAATCATTATATATAGAAACTTAAAAACGACACAATTGTTACCATATCCAGACAATTAAAGGTGGGGGGGTCAGAGGATTTGTCTCAATTAACCAATAGAAACCCAGGTCATAATGGATAAGAGGAATTAGATTAGAAGGGAAGGTTTGGTAGAGAATTGTAATGACATGAAAAACAAAACCAGACTCTTGATGTCAGTAATGAAACATTTGGATGTATACATATGCATCTTAGCATGTCTGCAAAGGTGTCATGTGTATTCTTGAAACAGTTACAGGATTTTCTTTAAGTTATTTATCACTTAATGTGGTAAAAAAAGTTATGAAGACAGGGAAGTGTTAAAAATATAATGTACGTCACACACATGATGCCAACTTAGTAAGTGAGCTATCTATTAACCAAAACAAATTAATTACCAGAAGATAAGAGAATCAATAAACTTATATTAGAAGGTTGATTATAGATTAAGGGATCTAGTTATATTAGAAAATAAATTAACTATAGTTTAGGGTATATATTATACGGTGATGATGGATGGAAGTTAAGTTTGTTTAGCAGGTTTCAGTTTGGGAATTTAATCATTTGTAATTTTTTTTTTAAACATTTTCCAGTAGGAGTTTTATCATTTCCTTTTAATTGCTAATAGTACATGGAAAGTGATGTACTATTACAGTAAGCCTTATTATTAAAAGAAAAAAGTTTCCCTGCCTGATGAGGTACTAATAAGCAGGCACCGAAACACAACAGCTTTTGTGTTGCAGTAAACTATGTTTTTATTATAAACACTTATGTATATAGTAATATTTTTATTATATGTATGTTCATATATATATATATATATATATGTGTGTGTGTGAATTAATAAATATATTATACAGATGGGAATACACACCCGTATATTATTCAATTGTTAATAAAACAGTGCTCAATATATTATAAACTGAGCTATTAATTATACATATTAATATATCTTATGGCAGTGGCACATCTCAAGAGTTAAATGCATTACACAGGTGCATATTTCAAACTAAAATATGCACCTGATGATTGCATAATGCATGAAACTCCAAGTCGTGGTACCAACATAAGATAATATACATATTTATTAAAATATATATGTCACAAATTTTTTATAAAGATTTGTCCATTTTTTCATTGGCCTTTTAATAAAACTTGCTGATTTCTTTTTTACCAATTACACAATTTTAATCTTTGTACAGATTGAGTATCTTGCATATAAAAACCTTTTATTGTTTTATTTAATTACTCATTCAGTTTGCAATTTTTTTCAAAATGGGTGTTTCTTTATTTGGGATGCTTCTAAGAGTCAGCATTTTTCTTCTTTTTCAATATATAAAAAAACGAACGTGAGATCTCGAGAGTGCTCAAGATAAATAGTCATTTTGAAAAATTGCATGAAACACATTGTAAACAAATGAAGAAAAAATATTTATGTATATTGAATAGCTCTTTTAAAAGTATTTGCAATTGAGAAAAAAAAAATATATATATATATATATATTTTTATTTAAATACTTTAATCCAAGCAGAAAAAGCAGGAAGGTAAATTCCAAAAATCCGATCCTAATTAATATTAAATATTAAATTTTAATATTAAAAAATGATACAGGAGGAGAGCTCCATGTAATAAAAATTACAGAGCAAATATAAATTAAATTAAATTTTTTCAAAGATGTTGAATGCACATTTTGACATGGAATCCCCGAAGGGGATAACACATCACCTCAGCAACAAATGCTATCCCTAAATTGGAGATAATTTGAAGTAAATTATGTCTATGTATGCACATATATATATATATATATATATGTGTATGTATGTATACGTGTGTGTGTATGTATATGTATACATGTGTGTGTGTGTGTGTGTGTGTGTGTTGTATGTATACATGTGTGTGTATGTATATGTATACATGTGTGTGTGTGTATACATGTGTGTGTGTGTGTGTATATATATGTATAATCTGTATATGGAAATTTTTTTAGCTCATCTATACCTAGCGATATCTTTAATCAGCTTAAATTATATGACCTATTTTAAAATTTGAATTTTAAATCTCATCTCTTTATTCCCTTTAAAAATAATTTTTTCCCCTAAATATACCTTTTTAAATAAAAGGTCTTTTTTCTAATACTTCAACGTTTTTAGGAAGTTAGGTTTATTTGAATGTATCTAGCGTCTGTAATAAGAAAAAAAATTCTTTCTTTCTCTTCTTTTTTCCCCTCCCTTCCTTTATCTCTTTTACCTCCCACCTCCTTACCGTTTTGTTTAACCTAATATCAATTCAACACGCCGTCTGTTCAGTTTACTGTCCTCTTCCCCTTTTTGTGAACCCAGACAATACCACCCCCCCCCCCCTTTTTTTAACAATTCTATCTATGAGTTGAAAAGAGAAAATAGACATAATTTACTTCAGATTATCTCCAGTTTTGGGATAGCATTTGTTGCTGAGGTGATGTGTTATCCTCTTCGGGGATTTCATGTCGAAATGTGCATTCAACATCTTTGAAAAAATTTAATTTAATGATATATATATATATATATATATATATATATATTTTTAAATAATTTTATAATATGCCTTGTTATATAATCTAGCAGCCGTACTCCATTTTCAGTTTGATCTAGCTCTTATAAAGAAAGAGGATAGCATAAGGAGTCAGGGACTTACTGGGGCAATACAGGGAGCTGACCATTTTACCTGCATCTATCAAGACTAGAAAATGAGGACCTGCCCAAATAAGGCAGCCGTACTCCATTTTCAGTTTGATCAAGCTCTTATAAAGAAAGAGGATAGCATAAGGAGTCAGGTATACGGAGCTGATTATTAGTGATGGATCCTATATAAGGCGTTCATTTGAGATTAGGTGTGAGCCTGAGGCCCAACATCTTCTCAAGGCACAGGCCCTTCTCGTGGGGACACTCGTGACTGGTGGTATTTCTGGGTCTAATCAGCAGTGAGGGAATGTAACCAATTTGGTTTTAGAGGCATTGAATGTAACCAGCCAGTTGTTTCCATATTGCGCATGAGAATGGGAACATGTATATCTACCAAAATGTAGTCTTATGCCAGACATAATGGTTACTTTATACTTTAAGCTTAAATAATTGAACACTGTTTACTGATCATACTGAGGTAGGTACCTTTCCCCAAAATGTTTATGATGTCCGACTTTTTTTTTTTTTTTTGTTTTTGGTAATCTTAAATTAATCCTGATTTCTGTTACTTACAAGAATAATTTTCATCCTTTCAGAAAAATTTGGTTGATTTCTACAAGGGTTCTCCAGATGTTGTCCGCTTTGCCAATATCTGGCATCAGTCAGTCACTTACCTCGATAAAGTGAAGGTAAGTTATTGCTCAAGTCACTTTCGAACCATTACAGTGCACAGTTAAGAAGCCAAAATTATTTGTAGTCAGTAACCAATGTCTTCAAGAAAGGGTTTTTAGATATTCCACACATTATCCAAATTTTTGTCTTCCTTTAAGTCCAATGAAATTCTTTGGCAGTCTTTAGGTGCATAACGCAAAACATTTGAGACTCATCTCAATACCATGTAGATTATTTGGATAAAAATATTTGCATGAACAAATTCTCTAGTGTTGTAAAGTCTTGTTCTATTTTTTTTTTTTTTTGGAAATACTTGTGAAGCAAAAAACGATGAAAATATATTTTTGCTGCAACTGATCAAAGCCCTGTTGATCTCCATTTTGACCTGTACATTAGAATAAGCTGCAATATTGCATGGATTGAGATGGTTAACAGCTTGGAACAAGAATTTGGCAAGTTGAGTTTAAATTCCAGTCAAGCTCATTGCATTCACTTTTGCACAAATAACCAGAAGTCCATCTCTTTTCTTCCTAAATATGGGTTAAACAGCAGAGTAAACTGAGATCTCTGGTTGTGGTTGGCGACCAGTCTATAAGAAAGACAATTGTGGATTCAAAATGCAACCACTTGAAGTTGTACAAAATTTGTGAAGTCAAAACAATAGATTTCAACAAGTGTGGATAATCCCTAGCTTATCCAGAATGCTGTAGACACCAATGGGCATTGTGCCTAAAGCATGTGGACAGCGTAAGAATTATTTGGTTTGCAAAGGTCTGCTTTAAAAGGCACAACCTTCAATAAAAGCTGACTTTGCTATTGGCTTTTTAATATGTATACTGTCACCGTTTTCTTCAGGAAAAAAAAAAGTTTCTGTATTGAAATCAAACTTTTGATTAAAAAACAAGCAAATTGTCAGAAATACAAAAATCTTACAAATATTTAGTGCTTTCTGTTATGAAAAATGCATATTAATTATACAGTTACATTTGCAAAAATAGATTTTTTATCTATTACATTTTGATAGAAAAGGATTATTTCTTTGTTTTTAGGCAAAAGTCTGTCGATGTTTGATCATGGAATATAAGGTTGTAGAGAACTTGGCATGCACTTGAAGCCTTGCCAATAAATGCTGATAAAAAAAATGATTTTTAAATTTGTAGTGAAACCATTTTCTTTTCTTTTCCCAGTGGTCACTTCTCACGAAACTGCCACAGGATCAGGACGAGAACAGTTCAACTTTGGAATTTGTGCGTTCTTTACTCCTTAGTATGCGTGTGTGACAACTGGAATCACAGCTCATCTATCTTTAAACATGTATTTGGTTGTGTTGGTAGAGCACAGGACACATTCAAATGAACATTTCAAACGAAGAAAAATATATATAATTATTAAAAGAAAAAAAAAAAAAAAACTATGCAAATAAAAGAACAAAGGCAAACGGACTAGGTATTGTTTGGGGGAAAAAAAAAAATGACAATTATTACTATCTTAATAAATTTAGAATTATTCGTTATAACGAATTTTGTGCTCTTTTCTTTATCTAATGTTGTATGATTGGAAATGGATTTTTGTTTTAATTACAAGATTGGAATATAGTTATTGTGAACAAGTTCATGTTCCTTTGATAATTTATTCAATAGGCTTTTAAACAGGAGTACAGGTTTACCCATTCTTACCTGTTAAGGATTGGATTTCAAGTTCTTTGACTGCCAGTAGCCCCTTGCATCGTAGTGGTATCATAACTCCAGTTCCAGGTCAGTTTGGGGTGAATTGATAAAAAAAGAAACAAAGTTCCACTCAAACAACTTCTTCCTTAGGGAAGCATTTCCTTGAGAGTTCTAACTACAATCCTTAAATCCAGGATCAACCAATATCTATCCTACTCCTTAGAATCTCTCTCAGTAAGTCTCTACCTGGAATGGTCCTTGGGTCTTGTATTGGGTGAAATAATATCAGTAATTAATAAAAAAAAAGTTTAAGGATTTTGTGCTTTTCACACTGGCATGTACTGCAGGTTTGATGGCAGTGATTCAAATTCCACTTTGGTGGTGGGAGTGGGGAGAATTTTGAGATAACTTCACTAGCACCAATATCTGATATCTAACCATGAGCACAACAAAATAAACACAAAAAATAAAAAAAAAAGAAGTACACCCCTCCCCACAACAGTTATCATCTACATCAGTGTATTGGGGTGGGGGGTTACATTCCAACTTTCCAAAGCTTGAACTCATTTTCATAAGGTCAGACTGATACCAGTTTCAGACAGGTTTATATCCATGCAAATGTTCCTAATTTCCTCTGAGTGAAACATGAACCTTGAAATAACCACAAACATAGACTTGGCACCTACATAAAAGCCAAGTTCCCATGTGGCAGAGACTCCAAGAACAAAGACCCTAATTTCCCATTCATGTGCCTTTTGCATGAACCCTGTCTACAGTACCTTTTCATCTATCGTACACAGATAGAACTATAATGACCGAGAAGATTGATAATATCTTTATCTGACCCTAACCCTTGGACACCTCGATGTGGTGTAATGGTTATCAAGCATGTCTTGCTAGAATCTTTACAATCGAGCAGTGAATTTGACTCTCACTGGCTGCCTCATACTGTCAAGCCTTGTGCCACATCTAGGCTGCACTTAGAAATTCACCTCAGATCGTCCCTTAGCTAGCTTGTGGCAACTTCAAGGTCAGTAGTCAGTTCACTCAAGCAAAACCAATTCCTTACGAGCTCGCAAAGATCATTGATAAGCCAATATGACAAAACATTATGCAAAATGTCTTCTTCACATTGTGCTCTGAAAAATGATGTGCCATTTCCTAAAATGACCATTTGTTACGCTAAAACTGTGGTAAGCCCCCCTATCAGAATTCTTAAAAAATAAAGCCTACTGAACCGAATTAACGAATTCTCTCTGCAGGGTTAGGGTTAGACTTTTCATGCCAGACAAAATATGAACAAGAAAAAAAAAATAGATGGCACTGGTTAATGCCAAAATGTGTTGCAGCTATAACTCACCATAACCACTATTACGATATCTGCCACAGGGACCTTTGCTGCATTCAAAACTGTCCGTAATCATTGCAAGAAAGTTGTAGAAAATGCAAAGTGCAGTTATGTGCAAGCAGTCAAAGCCAAGGTTGAACGAGGCTTGGATCCCGCGATTTTGAGAGAATTTCTAACAAAATTCTGAATGGTCAGCACTGAAACTATCATAAAGGGTCCAGAGTTTATCTCATCCTCATCAGAGAAGGCAAAGTTTTTGCCTCTATCCCTTTCAGTGTTTCTCAACCATTTTAAGCAACGGCACACCTAGGAGCAAATGAAAAGATCATGGCACAATTAGCAAAATATTTAATGGGCATACATTTAAATGTTATGAAACAAAACCATAGATTTTCAAAAAATACACACAAATATGAACTTACTTTATTTTCAATGTTTCGATTTAACTATTTGTACAGTTTATTTAGTGTGAAACCCGTGCCTGGTGTTTTTAAAATGGATTTGAAAAATACTCACAAATATGAACTTACTTTATTTTCAATGTTTCTATTCAACTATTTGTGCAGTTTTAGTGGGAAAACCATGCCTGGTGTTTTTTTTTAACAATTTTCTTAATGTTTGGCCAATGTGCATTAAGCAGTTTCCACCACCCCATTTCTTTTTCAGTTAAACATAGTATTTTTCGCTTCTTATTTTTATGTTATTAAGAGTTGAGAAGTTTAATTCACATAAATAAGAAGTAGAAAATTGCAATAAAATTGTAAAAGTCTTTGATGTGGGATACAAATTTTAATACTTATTCATTTCTACTAATGCTGTACTATTACTACTACTACCACACAAACACACATCTATGCCATGACAGTATTTCAACTGATCTTCTTCATGATACCCACTACCATCAGGAGAGATAAACTTAGTAGCATCTCCATCACAACCTGGGAGGTTTCCAGACTTATCAAAAGTCAGTCAGTCAGTTAAGTGCCATACGTTATACACGCTTGAGCGATCACGTCTCGAAAGAGACATGACTGACTGGGCAGAAGATTATCCCGCAGTAGGTTGCCATTGCTTTCTGCAGTAGACTGGTTGCCAACCAAGGCTATAGAACCCAATCTGTCCCGTTATTTAACACATAACTGGAAGGAATAGACGGATTAATACCTTTCCCAAGGGTATTTGTACGTAAGTGAATGCAATGAACTCGGCTGGAATTCGAACTCGGCTCCCCGATTTCTCGTTCCGAGCCGATATCCACTGCTCCACAACGCACATCCTTAGTCAAAAGTATTGACTCTAAAATGGTTACCAGCTCAGATAAAATGTCTGTGATTGTCCTTAAGCCCCAAGTTCTCTCTGATGTTTGCAAAATTTCTTAACTGCAACCTGGAAAGGAAATTCCTTCCAAGTCTATAGCAGTTGTCAAGTGTGTGCCCCATTTTCGAAAATGCATGTGAGCGCTCATTCTTGTTGCAGTATTGACCCATCAGCTACCTTAGTTTGATCACCTCCTCAGTGAGAAACAATATGAACTTTGATTTCTTCAATCCTAACTGTCATTACGTACAGAATCAGTGAGACATTAGACCCATGTTTCTCTATGGGATGCTAGTCTTCTGTAAGAGGCCTCACGAGAAACAGAAAAAAAAGCATTAGTCTATTTATTACTGAGTAATTTCATAATTGTAATTATGCTATATATGTACGACATACTGATTATTATAATAAAGGCTTCAACCTCTAACAATATTTAAAATTATAATAACCATAGAGATTGTATTTAACGATGTCTGTATGGTGTCAGTGTGAAACCACCTTCACTGCTTAGTAGAGAACCTGTACATGGCGGATTTGTGCATCATCGATCGACTCACTCGATTACATGGTGCCAACATCGATTGCCACATGAACTACAATAAAAATATAAGAGATAGATATGAGTAATCATTTTTATACAGGCATTCCCAGAGACATGAAAACTCTTTCAAGGGTGATGCTGCAATAGACGCATCAAAAAGACAATTGCATTAGTTAGATCAAAGGCCTTTGGCAAGGTGTGTTGCTACGTAAACGCCCTAGCTATGGAAGAAAGAAAAAAAGTAATTGGAAGATTTATCAATTATCAAATCTTTTAATGGCCTGTTCCTCAGAGGCACATGAGATCAATACAGACATCCTCCAAGGATAGCTTCTCAATTCTAACTTCTTTCTGCTTTATATTGATCTGCCTAAAAACATACTCGGATCTTTTGTAAATACAGTGTAACCCTGATATAAGAGTTGTCAGGACCGAATAACAGTTCTCTTATATCTGAGTTTGGTCTATTTTATATACATTACCACAGGGACCAGAAAAAAATCTCTCTTATATCCGGGCTGCTATTATATCAGGGTTTTACTGTATCCATGCAGATGACTAGGACCTGGTTTCTGATCTAACCAGCACAGTCAGGTGTTTGAAACTGGCTGGTCACATTCCATCATTCACACATCACACTGAATGGGTGTTCTCTTGCCTTGAACACCTATTGAGATTTGAGGTCTGGGGAGAGCTTAAGTGGAACTATTGAAGAAAAACCCTTGCCAAAAGACTTAAATACCCTTAAACAAGATAAAATTTCATATATGGACAGCACTAAGAAAAAAGACCTAAAAGTAAGCACCTATCTACTCAGTAAAGTGCTAAATACTTATATTATCTAGACAGAACAAAAACTATAAAAGGATGGCCCTAGTCCTAGCGCAAGTTTCACGCTCTTCAGACAACTTGAATGCATATATCAACTAATGATGTTGAAAAAAGGTACCACTTCAGTAAGTACCATTTTCCTATACTCTAGCATTGATCAGACTGAAAATAGGGTACTGCTGCTATATCTGGACTGGAGCTGCCCACCCTTCTTTTTCCAGCATTGATAAATGTTAATAGCATCTATGCATTGATGTAGGTGATCAGTTATTTTCATTGATCTTTTTCCCCCAGACAAAATGTTGCAATCCATTTACTACATTCCACGGAAAATGTTCAGACATTTTATTTGTAATCCCACCATGCTACTTCTCTCCACAGGATTGAACCATCCTTATTAACTTTTTCGTCCCATTGGTAAAAAAGAAACTTCCACTACTTTGTAGAACCAACTCCTCAAAGGATGCTCTCCCAACCACTACAATCTCAATGGTTTTCCTGGACTTGAAGTTATCTTTTTTGTGTATCATCATAAACTGCATGTCTTAACCGTTACTGTTCATATCACAACCTCTTTCAGTAACCTTTTACAGTGAGGGACACTTGGGTCTTGTCTTGTTTAACATTAGTTAAAAAAAACAACAAAAAAAAACATTTTTCAGCTGAAAGAAAATGGACATTTAAAACATAGCTGATTTATTAATAACACATTTTTTTAAGTTCAAGAAAAATTTTATTCAAAAATATAATTTTTATATATTCAATCTTGATTTACCATTGGTAAATTGAAAACAATCACTGTCTTTTGTTTTAATAAATAATTTTTTTTTTTTTCATTACACGTATATTTTTGTCTTGACTCACTTATATACATTTTGAATTAAATTATTAACGCCATTCAAAGGCCAAGCAATCTCTCTGGTCAAGACACTCATGCACAATTTTCCATAAAATATGCAAACACTTAACGTGCTAGTTTTGCTTTGAATACTTATTCCATTAAAAAAAATAAATAATAAAAAAAAAAGCGCATTAATAATTTTAGGATTAGTTAATGACTATTAGATTTTGGGAGAGATGGAAAGCGGGTGAACAGAAATCGGTCTTTGGAAAGTATACATGGATTTTAGTGGGGGACTTCTAGAACAGATCCCATACAAGTGGAAATTTTGCAAATTAGCCCAAAGAAAAGACTTTCAGGTTTGGTTGTGAGACTCAGTTGTGGTTCTAAAAAAATGGTCACTTAGATCAACAGTTTGCCCAGAGATTCTACCAAAATGTGTTAGGAGTGAGCTTTATTATATATACTATCATCCGCAGACAGATCTGTTTCGCTGTATCACAGCTCATCAGTATGGTTAGACTCCGATTGCTCCTTCCAACCCAGGATTGAAACCCGACCAAATTGGCATCAGCCGATGACTCTACCCCTGGGCTACGGGCATTCGTTGGAAGAAGGCAGACTTTTTAGCGCATATCATTATACGCACCCAATAGCTAGAGTGCTCTAACTCATTTTACTGAATGAGCGATGCATACACGCCAGAGTAGCTACTATTATATATATATATATATATATCTTTGATGGGAGCAAATTACCAATAGTTCTTGAAATGGTTCTGAGGAGCTAGAAACTAGAAAGTGATTTTAAAGTATAAACAAGATCTGAGTGTCACCAGAAAACATTTGTTGTGACATTCAAAGCAAAAGCCCCCCCCCCCCACTTACTTGGACCTTACTTGGGGGGGGGGGATTTATTTTAAAAAAAAAAAAAGTGATTATATTTTTGGCTTTATTTTTACCTACTTCGTCAGTGATTATTTTTCTTATGTACTTGTTAGTTATATGCATGTTATTTAGTTCAGGTTTTATCCATTTTCTAATGTGAATAATTTACAATGTCTATGTATATGACATTAATTTCGTTGCGTTTATTTAATAATTTTTTATTTTTATGGGATCTAATAATAAATAGTTTTTCATATAAGCATAATGAACATGGTTCATTTAAGGACTTACATGTTTTAGCTTCTTTTAGAATTTTCCACTTTATTGTGGGTGTTTTTTTTTTTTGTTTCCTTTAGGTACCTATGATATGTTGATAGGGATGTTCTATTTCTGTATTTTCTATTATTAAATGAAGAGGTGTGCTGGTAAATTCGTTGCTTTAGAGTGTTTTTAGTACTCCCTATATAGACTTTTATATTGTTTGGGTTTTCCTTTGTCGATATTTCGCATTGATAGATTATCGATTCTGTCAAACACCTGTTTTCTAGCGGACAGTCTATGGGGTTTTACAATTACATTTTTTCTTGTCTAAATTGTTATTTTCTGTTGTCTGGTTGTTTTTACTGATTTTGTTTTGACTTTTATAAAAATATTATTATTGTGGTTTTTTATAATTTTTTTATAGATTGTTCATACAGCTGTAACTTAATTTTATAGTGTTTTTATTAAAGATCTTACTTAGATTTTTTTCCGGAAAGTGTTTCCTAATTAACTCGAGGAATTTTCTTCCCAATTTGCCATCTGGTTGTAAAGGGGTGTGTACCAGATATTTTTCCTATTTCTATTTTTTTTTCGAGGGTTACTTTTCTTGTTTACCTATTTAATATTTGGGTTTATGTATCCACTATTTTTCAATGCAGTATTATAAAAATTGCTATGCTTATTAAACACTTCCTCATTAGCCAAGTTTCTACTAATTCTGTATTCTATTGATGAAGGTATATGTTTGATGATAGAAGGAGGGTGGTTAGATTTTGGGTGGATGTATAAAGGATTTGTGTTTGTTTTTTTTTTGTATGGTTGGTGTATATTTTTCTCTAGATCTAAAGTTACATCAAAGAAATCTACTTTTTTTATCTTAGCTTTAACTGTTACTTTTAAATTGAGATATTTAAACTCCTTGTGTATCATTTTTCTAACCCTGTCTATTTTGAAGTTTGTGGTATTTTTTATTACGATAAGTCCATCATCTCTATACAGTCCAATGTCTTTAGTGTTTACTTCCTTATAGGCTGTGAGATTATATAATATTAATAATCCTACCAGATTTGAAAATTCTGCAGAATCCATCGAACCCATCATAATATCAAAATTGTTCTCGCTGGAATTAATTTTTTTCCACTGTTCTTCTTTGTGGATGAGCACAGATGTTTTGGCATTGATTATTATTGTTTTCTCCTCCTCCGTTATATCCGAGTAAAGAGTGGTGAATTCCAGGGCCGTAACATTGTTTCTTTGATATCGATGGATAGTATTCTTCGATATCAAATTGGATAAAAGAGCAGTTGTTCTTTTCTTTTACATTATAAAACCAACTTGTTACGTCTGTGGTGTCTTTCCATGATTTCAATTCCAGCGAATCCTTGATTTGTTCGTTGATTCTTTCTAAAATTTTCTTGCTAATTTTTCCGATCTCTGGTCTGGTTGGATTTATCATGGTGGGATTCATACTAAAGTTTTCTTTGTGGTCTTTTTTGTTATATAGCACTCCCTTGTGTTAAGTTTTGCTACTCTGTCACTTAATTTTAATTTATCCGTGATTTTTTTGCTATCTGTATTAATTTTATCCACTAAGTCCACTTTATTCTTATCAACTTTTTTTATAGTCTTTTGTTAGGTTTTTCATGATTAGCATGTTGTATTTTTCTGGCGTTATTTTATAGAAATTAACCGCTTTAACTGATTTCATGAACACTGTCTGATGTTTTTATTTCATTCACTACTTGTCCAAGTTGTTGCTGGAAATCATTTCTCCTTTTTTGAAATGTTGTGCTACTTATATCTAGTAAGTCATTTTCAAAAGCGCATAACTTTTCAATACATGGGGCTGTTTTTTTGCTTTTAAACCCATATGCATCTTGTTCTTTTGGTTTTTCTTCTTTGTGTAAGAAGAAATGCGCCTTCCATCTCATCCGCCAGATTAAATCCTCTGTTTTATTCAATAGTTTCATGAAATATTCCCTTTTGTTTGTGTCGGGTATATTTTTCAATGAGATTCTGAAATGTTTTTTTTTTGTCAAAAACTTGAAGTTTTTGACAAAAAAAAAAAAAGAAAAAAGATTTCAAATAAAACAAACGTGTACAGTGCTCTACCTGTATAGGAGCGAAATAATTCCAAGTGAAGAGAACTCAAGGTTTTTTTAATTTGAGTTCTCTGGCATTTATTTTATTATAAACGGTGCTCAATATAATGAGTATTATAGAGCTTAATATAATATAATTATATGGTTATATATCAATTTTACATTGCAACATGGAAATTTCTGTTTCAAGATGGGTTCTCATCATCAGGCAATGTTGGTGTAGTTGTGCATATGATTTACATTTAAATGACAAATTCTTTTGGTTTGCTGTGAATGTATGTGGGTGTTTTTTTGTGTGGCTAATCAGAATGGAAATTCACTTTGGGGTTTGACCCCGAAGAATACATGCTAACCAACTTTTTTCGTCTTTTTTTTTTTTTTTTGCCTTGACCCTATTCTTCTCTTGCTTAATGTTTTACCTCCCATTAATCTGATCTCATCATTTTCCCTTCAGTTTTATTACATTTGTTTATATATATATATAATACTACTGCGGGGTATTTAAAAAAATAAAAGATTACATTAAAAATGTCTAGTCAATTTTCATTTACATATGTCAAGAATACATTGAAATTGTAAAAGAAAGAAGAAAAAAAAAGTCATATCCTGGAATTTTTTTTTTTAAATTGTGTATTCCAGATTTCTATAAAAGAGAAGAAATAGAATATTAAACAAACTTGCTAAAATCCATGATGTAAATTATGGCATCAATTCTTGAGAATCAAACAAAATTTATCCAAGGAGCAATTAACAAAAGGAAAGTAAAATTATATTCTAGTGTAGCAATAACAAATAAACATACCAGACTTGATTCAAACTTCAGAAACAGAAAAAAAATTATACTATTTCTAAGAATGTTGGATTATCGTCAGTTACAAATTCATAAAGCTGTTATGTAAATTAATTCTTTGGTTGATGTAGTGACTAGAAGATCAGAAACATGTTCCAAAATACATTATATCATCTTCATCTATTATAAAAACATTTGGCCCAGAGATTTTTTTTTTCTCTTTTAAACCTCAAAGACAAATATTTCTATTTTTTGAAAAATCATTATGAATAATTTACAAAATCAACAATATTCAAATCTACAGACCTTGACATAAAATACAAGTCTTCTTCAACCAGCCAACTTGCCTGGCCCGAATCTCATAGGAAATTGATGGAGTATTGTCAAGAGGAAGGTAAGAGACACCAGACCCCCCCCCCCCCACACACACACACACCAAGAAAATTGCAAAATTTGGATTTATGACACTATCTCCCACTGGTATATATTTTTTTTTTGTTTGGTTTAATACAATGGAGAGAGAGGGAGGAATTAGTATTAGTGGTATTATTAGTTGTGCTTTATTGTAATTCGTGATGTGAGCTTTTGTAAAAAAACTATTTTAATACTATCATGTACTTGTAAAATCCGGGGAATAGAACAACTATTTTAATAGATGGGAAAGAAAGGGGGAAATATAATTAGTCTTCTTTCATGTTAGAAGCGGATTATTTTGGACAAGCTAAAATTTTGTAAGTAGCCAAAACAAAATGTGAGGATTTGTTTGATGGGGGTCAGGCAGGGTTAAAGTCCCCAATAGTTGTTCCTGAGAAAAGAAAATTTGTGGGAACTGAAAAATCTAAATATGATGCAAACAAAAGGAAGTGAGCTGTTGATATTTCATTCATCGAGACTATACTATAATTGTTTTTACATTTTATGAGCCGAACATATTGTAATTTTAGAATGTGTTATCGTGCCTAATTGTAAGGTGCACAAAGAAAAATGTTTTGCTAACTTTCTATTTTGTTTCATTATATTTTATGTAAATTTCTTGTAAATTTCACATAGGAGTACGAGTATTGTTAGTTTTCATTTGTGGCATTCATAATACAAGGGATAAGAGATATGGCATTCTCTCTCCTCCTCCCTCAATAAAATGTCTTTTTAATACAGCCATAACATCTTAGCTGTACCATGGACTGTTCACCACCATGCCACACTGCATTAACGCAGTAATTCATGCCAAAGGAGCCACAGCAATGACTTTGTAGTTATCTTCTATTTGTTGTATCCCCTCAGGACATTCATCAACACTACCAAAAAATTTCTACAGAGATAATGCATATAAAGCACACCAGATGATTGCATGAGAACAGCCACCTACTATCAGTTCAAGACAGTTGAGGAAGCTGCCGAACAGTCACAAAAAAAGACAAGTAGCTAGAAGAGAACACCCATACTACTACAATTTCCAATCTAGCCTAGAGGTGGTCAGAATTAGTGTCCACAGACATTTGGAGGAAATATCCTGCATTTCAATAGTCATGTTGCCAAGTCAAATAGAGAAATGCTTAATAAATTCAGAATTATACACACACACACAGGGTAGGCAAAAAATGGTTAGGCCTAACACCATAATTTTTAAAATTTGATTAAACTGTCAAAAACTTGTCTATTTTTAAGTTTGTTGATTTAATATTAATAGTACTTCATTTTTTTACTGAAATTGTTTTTTTTGGGGGCAGGGATATTATTTAAATGAATTTATTAAAATCAACAGTCAGGACTAAGAATTTTAAGTGACCAACTTTATCCTTATGGTTCAGGAACTGTGTCTGGAGAGAAATGCTGTCTTTCAGGATGATAAGGCACCCAGTCATACTGCTAAAGTTGTAGGTGAATGGCATGAAGATCACATATCTTATCTGGCCACCACAGTCCGCAGATCTCAATATTAGTGAACATTTATGGCTCATTTTAGAAAAAAAGTGAGGAGTCAATATCTTTTAAGAAAAGTACTAAAACAATGCACATATTAACTCATGTGACTGGCACCATTGAGATCATAGATCACTCACCCACCTCCCACGGCTATTGTATTTTATTTGTAGCCCGAGGAGTGCCAGTTGCAAGAATTAATATGTGCATCATTTAGTAACACTGCTTTGATAAAAACAAAACTTTATAAAAGGGAGGTCACCCTTTTTTTAACAAAGGGAGATAATAACTGGCTCTCATTGCAACTGGAACTAGATACAATTATGCCACTGATTCGAGCACAAAACACAAAATGTAAAGAGGGAAAACAGACAGAGCGGTCATACCTGGTCATGACTTCCTTGGCTCAGAAACAGATCTTTTAAAAAAAAAAAAAAAAAAAAAAAAAGAGAAAGAAAGAAATTCACTGTACCAAGAAGCAAACTAGACTTAATGGCAAAAATACACGACTTCAACTACACAGACTAACAAATCTACAAGAACACAAAAGACACTGGACTACTCAGCACAGCAGCTAGAAGTCTCATTAAACCGAAACACGCAGTCAAGCTTGACCAACAGAAGATTCCATACATAATACTAACGCTCTTTGTGATACTACTGGCAAGGAAAACATGGAAGGCGGTGCAAGACATAGAATTATTGGAATCAGGCAAGATGGCTGGCAGAGTTACTCAAACTGGTTATGCTAACTGAAAGTAATAACTCTGCAAGAAAGTTCATTTTCAAGAGTGCATTCAAAAACTTGGTAAAGACCATAGATATGAACGGAGAAAAAAGGCTCATTCACAAAATATCAACAAAACGAAAGGGTATCCACACTACAGGACACTTCTAAGCACACCAAATCAGCAGACTACATAGTACCATACCACTTAACTACAAGGGTGCAACAAGTTAAGTGAGAAGCCACACTAAAACATGCCATGAGCTACAGAGTCAGCGGGACGGGATTCATCACAGACAAAATGCAGAGAATGGACAACTAAAAACGAAGAAGTTTTCGTACTAAACCCCAAACCGTATTTCGACATCGACAACAGTACGTACATCGGATATGGAAACCTAATGAAACGGAACTTAATCCTTAACACCAGCTTCAAATTCGTGCAACCTATGACAGCAAACCAAGTGCAAATCAAAATACAGCTACAGAGCACCCACAGAACTAATAAATGACCTACCACACTTAAGAAATATCACAGAGGTAAACAAAATGAGCACGGTAGACATGATGGACTTGGACGACTGGAGAGAGATACCTTCAGTTAAAGAAGTGAGGGAGACTTTCTCACACACCCACACACTTGGAAAAATGATTCCCTTCTAAGAAAACCACTCAGAAACATGTACATGCAAACCAATTATGTAACAAATAAATGCGTACTAAAGAAAACAATACTCATGGAAAGTGGATTAAGAGACGGAGTCAACAACACCCGAGACTTTGGAATAGACATGAGCACAGCACCAAAATGGGTAACGTTTGCCATGAACGCAGAAAAAGACCTCGGACATAGCACAAACAGAAAAGGAATGAGAAAGGAAGACATGGAGGACATATGCATGAACAAAGTGTCAGACATATTGTTTGACCACCTAAGACTAAGGCAAACAAACAAATCAGCAAAACCTAAACATGGGCATGGAATGACGTAGAAGAACTGGATCGATCATCACAGCAAACAGAACAGCAATAAACAAAGTCCTGTCTGTAAATGAAAAACCAAAAGGTGAATAAATGTTTGGTACCGTGAACCATATAATTCTGCCTGTACTCCTCCAGACCACCAGGTTCTTATAGAATATTTTCATAGATGGAGCTTTATAAATGTTGAAAATCCTCAAAGATACCATGACAATTATTTTTCCTTTTCCCATTAAAAGAGAATAATTTTGTCAGGAAATTGAACAACTGGCAAAAAAGATGTAAAAACAACTACACACACTAGATTGCAATTTACTTATATTTTAAACATGTGCAAAAAAAAAAAAAAAAAAAAAAAAAGAATTGAGTAAAAGGAAACACTTTAATAGAAAGTCTCTTTTTTAGTACCCACCCAACCCACTAATTGGCTTTGACATTGTTAAACAGATTATTCATTCCAATCTGACTAAAAATTATCCATTTTCTTTCTAATAATAGAAAGATATATATTTTTCTAATATTTATATTGTTAGGCAGATTATCTATTCCAATCTGACTAAAAATAGAGATCCATAGGTGTCCAACAAGGGCAAGTATTTAAAAGGCAACCATCTCTGCAAAGAGAGAGAGTTGCCTGCAGCAAAATATAACATAATGCTGTTACCAGCAGTTTGGCTCATGGTTAGATAATCAAGCCCCACTGCTGTGGACGGAGATAGAACACCCAGAGATACGTCTCTTTTTTTTTTTTTTATTTTTGGTTGTTTTTTTCAGTTGTCAAACATACATAGGGATTTGACAGAAGGAGAGTGTTATAACCGTGCAAATCGTAAAACAACTTTCCAATATTTTATTTGGATAAATGCAGAAAGTAGAAAAAATGTTATTTAAAAACAGATAAAAATAGACTTAGAAATCATAATTGGAAATCAGCTTAAAATAATTTTAAAATAATGTGGATTTCCAAACTGTCACCTTCAACTTCTAAATAGGAACATACTAACTAACTAATCAGGAAACAAAATGACAAACCACTTTCTATCCTTTCATATATTCTTCAAGTGCGCCGGTATCCAAAAGCCAAATAAGGTAAAAGAAGTTATTGGCAAGAAGTCCGTGGAAGGTAGTGCATGAATTACCCAGAAAGTTGTATCAAGTCGCAATTAACAACATAGACCAGTTGTAACTTAACCTCATTTAGCTGCTGTGGGCCTACCATGTGGAGAGGTACTGAGATTAATTGGCCAAAACTTTGTTGAAGCACAAAGATTGCAGCTGGTGTAGAGCACTTGATGTGTACATGAGTCCAATACCTCTGGTTCTCCAGAGACAACCATGAAAGCATGGTGACCACCATGATAGTGCAGTGACAGCATCCATAGGGATGCGGGCCGTGAGCTGCCTGCCCCTAGTTTTCACGAGAAGCAATGCTTAATATGTGATCAGGTTCTACAACAGTTCTTTAGGGCTGCTGAGGACTGGCCTGTGCATGTAGGAATGATGGGATGGGTAACCTTTTGAAGATTGCACCCGACTGAAGGCTGACAAACCTGGACCGGTATGTAATCTTCCGGTCCATCTGTGAATCAAGTAGAGCCGCCCGTTTTGTGTCGGATGTAAAACCACATGACTTGCTACAATCGCAAGGGGGAAAAATAGACAGACAGAATCTGGTAATGACGACAAGAACCAGAAGGAATGTGATGGCTTCAAGTCAGCGAAAGGATCGTAAGATAAACCAGACCAGGATGAAATGTGATGGTGATTCAGTGACAAAGAAGTGCATGACGATATGTCGTCGGACCAGGATGAACACCATAGTGTACAGCAGAATCTTTATTTGGAAAGACATTCGACTCAATCTCTCACAAGACAGTTCTCGCTGCTCTTGAACAAAGGGGGTTCTTCAACTCCTTCTGAGGTATCTCCAATCAGACTTCAGGGACAGCAGACTATTGATTGCTAAGCACATAATCTGTCCTAAGTAAAAAAGGGGTTAAGCATGGGAATCACAGTCCCCTTTCTTGCTCTGGATGAGGTTTTGGAAGAACAAGAAGAATACACTACTTCAATCGGTGGACTGGAGTTCAATCAGATGGCCTATGCCGACAATCTGATCCTGTTTGCTAGTTCCAGCAAAGAGATGCAAAATCAACTAGACTGCTTCACAGCAGGCCCCAGTCGGCTTGAGCTGGAACTGAATGCACAAAATGTAGTGTTCTTGCTATCCATGGCAGTAAAAAGAGGAAGAGCAGCTTTGTCAATACTGATGTCTCACTCAAGATTAACAGTACTGCTCTCTTGATTGTGACCACAACCTTCAGATTCTGCTATCTTGAAGTGTGGTTTGACCAGAAGGGAATTGCCCACTCACTAAGTTTGCCCACCCTATTCCAGAGAATTAACCAGGCTTGCCTTAAACCTCAACAAAAGCTGCTCATTCTTAAAATTCTTGCTGCTGCATCTGCAACACCAACTGATGTTCGGACAGTACCAGAAGACCAAACTGGTCCTGGGTGATAAAGTGCTATGTCAATCGGTACATAAAGGGCTTCGGCTGCCTGCAGACTGTGTTAACTCACCCATGAAATACAGCAGGCTGGGGTCCAACTCATTAGAAATGCTGATTACGACTTTAAAGGGCAACTACCTTTGCCTCCTGTTTGGTCTTGATGAGGAGGGTACTACCATAGCAGCCCTCCTGCCGTGTCAAATTTAATAACCTACTGTTATGCTGGAACTTCTAATTACTCCTGGGAAGCCTTGGTTGAAGACCTTCCAATGAGGTTGGATAATAAGGGTCTGCAGGGATATGAGCATATGCCGACTGTCAACATAGGGTGCAACATAGCTAAGTACAGCCCGCCTTATTTCTTGGACGCGATTCGTAAGTGGGACAGGGCCAGTACGGACATAAAAGTGAGCTCTAACTTATAAGTGGCAAGGGGCGGTTGCCCAGTGGTCCTACCAGGATTACCTCTGACTACGACTTCTCTGATGGGGTCATTTCAGGCCCATATCTCAAACAATTCTTTGTGACACCACACAAATGTCGTGTGCATACTGGAATGCATTGGGGATTGTTGCTCCACTGCAACTCGAGGGTAGCTCCCAGACCGCACTTAGTGGAATGGGTCGATCAGAGTAGATCATGATCGACACGGGACAAACTCATCTAACCTCAAAGTTAAGGGGAATTTTCTCACCACTGTTCAAAATGACACACAAAGTACCCCACCTCCCCATGGTGACATTTGGGAATGCCTGATCCTGGGTCAGCGGTTAGAGGGGCACACCGGTCAAGTGCATCCAACCAGCGGTTTAGTGCTAGTTTGTTAGCCAAATGCCTCGTCATCTAATTAGTGATGCACATGTACGGATCAACAAGATCCCTACTGTCCCTGTCTACTATCTAGCGAAACCACAGCTGTGAACAATAAAGGTGTAGCATAGAAGGGAGAAATGCCTTTCTCAGTGTTGGGAGCTTGGCAATCGAGGCCGGGCAGCAATCAACCATTGGGAAGGTAAGTTCATCAGTGGCGGCTTGAGGGTAGTTTTTACTGTCAATGGTGGTGACTGTTGAGGCATGAGTTTTTGCTCATGCTCTGCTGTCCAGTTTTTCTGGCCTTGTCACAGCCAACTTCGTTCGATGTCGTTGAACCTGAAATGCTGCTACTTTCATGGGTGAAATAAGGGACGGGTTGCTTGGCAGCTTTCTTACTAGTGCCAAATTGATTGATTGAGGCCAATGCTTGACCCTTAGCCAGGGATATTGATGGTGAAGTGATTGGAGAAGATAACCACGCTAGGGAAGGAAAACTGGGATGACCACAAGATGCCAAGTAGCCATTATCCTCCATAAACAGCTGACTAATTTTATGTAAACTACTGACCCTAAAGATGTACCTGATAGTATTTGGAGAATTATTATGAAAATTTAATTTCATTTTATTATTTCATAGATGTTAGCCTTGCATAAATGTTTAATAATCTAAGTTTTTTTTTTTTTTTTTTAAAGAAGTGTATTTTTTATGAAGGCCAGATGGTTTGTGTAAAAATGATTACTTTTTTTTTCTTTTACTTTTTTCAGCTTAACAGTTGAAACCCACCAAAATTTGTGAATTGTTACAGATTCATTTTTGGAATTCATGGAGAAAAAGGATTTCATATTTACTGGCCAATGAGAGACATGCTCTCAAGGCTTTATGAAACCCAGGATGAAAACCTTAAGTTTTATGAAAAGACAGTGGAAAAATATTATCCTCATTTTGAAAAAATTGCAAGAAATTTAAGATGGCCTTACGAAATCTGGTCAGCAGAGCTGCTGATATATACTCAGCCCTCAGTATTGAAGAGGCCATGAATTATGAAAAAATAAAAAATGCCATATGCATATGAATCAGTACCAGAGGCATATAGGCAAAAATTCAGGAAATATAAAAAATTCAAATGGCAGACATACATTGAGTTTCCCTGACCAACTGATCAGCCGCAGGTGTGACATGCAGTGGGTGCCGTATTCACTGAACTTGAACCCCCGTATTTTTTTCTGTGGGGATACCTTAAGGACAGGGTGTATGGCAACAACCCCCAGACTATCCCTGACCTGAAGGCAGCAATCACAGCAGCAATAAGAGCGATCCCAAGGGAGGAATGCGAGAGGGTCATCGAGAACTTTGCTCGCCAGATCCAAATGTGTCTGCAGCCCCGGGGAGCTCATTTGAAGCACATTTTTTGAGCGCCAGTGAAAGAAAGATTTTTGTAGTACAGATTTGAAACTTTGGAGATGTCTGCTACACACGCTTGATCTAATGTAGCCGAAGTTTTGTGTCAATCTAAATAAAATCTTGGAAGTTATTCGAATTTTGGTCAGGAACTTTTTTTTTGTGTCACCCGGTACCTATATTTGTGGATTTCCAGTAATAGCATATACATTACTTTGCTAACCCTAACGTGTTAAAAATACTCGACTCACTTTCTTCTTCCTCGTAACACTTCGCCTGTAGACCTAGTACAGCCTAAACCTCTACATTTTCTGTTTTGAATGTCACAGTTGTATCTTTGTATATGTTATTTTGTTTTTTTAGAAAATTAAATATTTGTTTGTGATTTAGCTGTTTTTTGGTAAATCATTATCCTTTCTTTTGATACAACTTCTAACACATAACAGCAGATCAACAGAAAGCAAGAAAAAGGCATTAGCGCACATGCTTCAAAGACAGAGGATGAGTCTAGCTGAAGGGGTCAACACGGGAAAAGAAAGAGCCAACTGATTCAAAGCAGATTCTAACCCCAGAAACAAACATTTCTTTGTGTCTTCCTACGAAGAATGTACACCAAACAAACAAACAAACGTTCAAGTTTAACTTTCCAGCAAAGCGCTACAAAAAGTCCCTGAAACAATTTTTTTATTATTTCATATATTTATAAACAATGAAATAACTTTATTTGTCAATGAGACAAAAACATGCTAGTCAGGTGAAGCAGAGGAGTAAATGCTTCTGTCTATTCGTGGAAGGACATCAGTTCTGATGAAATGAAAGAAGCCTTTATAATCAGTTTGTTTCTTATTAAATTCACAAAGTGGTCATAATCTGAACTGGTCAACTGGCAAATTTATTCTGATGTCAAGTTTCAGGCACATATCACCAAGAGACAGGTTTCTGAGGATCTTGTCTTTTTTACATTTTTTGGATATTTAATGCAAAACCTAGGAACCACCCTGAACATGATAGGGGTATTAAAGATCTGGCCACTTTCTGAAAGACTTGTACCACTTTGGTAGAAATAAATCTATCCTAGAAAGGAACTTCCAGTGAATGAAATCAGGATTCCTTTCAAAAAAAGCAGAACAGTTTACTGATGTACATGCACACAAAACCAACCAAATTGGGGCTGAAAACCTAGAGGCTAACCGATGCAAAAACTGGCTACCTCTACAATTGGCAGCTCTACTTGGGCCAAGAAACAGCTCAGGCACCAAAGACAGTTGGTGTTGCCCACAAAGTTGTTTCTTGCCAAAGTCTTAAGCTCAATAAAAATAAACAAGAAATATAGCATTCATTAGGGAAAATTTGAATACTGGGAAATTAGGCTAAGTACAAGTTGGTCAAAAATTTAAGACCCTATTTAAATGAAGGTTGAATTGGTAAACACGTAATGAAATTAGTCATTTGTGCTAAAGCATTGGTGCAGTCAACCTCACCCACTGGTATCTTCTAAATTACATTAGCTAAAAAAAATGACAAAGGCTGAAACATTAAAAGAGTCTAAATATGGCAGAATTGTCGAGCAGCAAAAACAAGAGGTCTCTTAATGTTTCATCACTGGTGAGATTGGATATAATAAAACTAAGAATATTTAATATGGCATATGGACAAAAAGGGTTAAAAATTGTTACTATTCAGCGAGACACAGCTGGCAGGTGGTTTAGGGGCCAGAGGTTAAAGTCGTCTGTTGAAAGGTGTCAATGTCCATGTACTTGAAAAATTATCAGCCTAAATTTTCCCTAAGAAAAGGAAAAAGGAAAAAAAAAAGAGAGGGAAGGCTGACATCATATAACGGCTCCTCCTGAAGGAGGGGGAATCTTCCAGAATTGAAGTGTGGAACAGAGAATGAAAGAAAGGGAATGGTTGAATTTTAGCATATTTGCATAAAACCCCCTTATTCGATCTCACCATACCAGAATTCTCACAACACCAGCAAAGCGATTTTTAAGCAAGCTGGCATTGAAGAAGTATCAAAAGCAACATGAAATTGCATCCTCCATAGTATGGCATAACAATGCTCTCCAATTTTATGTCCTCTGTTGAGCAAAATGAATTGCCTAAAGAGATTAGAATGAGCAAACAAATACTTAAAAATTGATTTTCAAAGAGAAATTTGGACATATGAAGCCCGAGCTATATTAGACAGCCCCAATAGCTGGACAAGAGGCTGGCCCATTCATGGCAGAACTCCTCATTTGTGTTTCAAATGCCGACAAGGTGGCGGTGGAGTGATGTTCTGGATGGGAATTTGTGGCTTGACATTAATTGGAAAAATTCTTGTGCTAGAAGGACACAAACTGAATTCGGTTAATTATTGCTAATTTCTAAAAGAAAATTTCACATCTTGATTGAATTCACAAAATATTTTGGTTACCTTGTAATACAGGAAAATTAACCCTGGAAAAATTCAAAACTGAACAATAAGCCAAACTCATGGAATTTTATATTGGATTTAACCAATTCCTCTGAATTTGTGAAATCATGAAATTTTATGATTACTACATTCTCCTGACCTGATATTCAATTATTTTTGGAGTAAGAAATATGTATACATCAATAGACTGCAGGCAATTCAGCAACTAAAGAATAATTTCTCTGTGGCTGCAGCCCTGAAATTTATAGGGAATATTATTGAAAGAGTACGTCCATGTGAGTCAAAAATGGAGGATATTTTTATTGTATATTTTTTCATAAATGGAAATATATTTCCAGTGTTTGAATTTTCCTTCTGTATAAAAAATCCCAAAACATGACATTTACACTATATGATGCTCTATCTTCAGGATATTGAGCATCATATTAACAAATAAATAAAAATTAGTGCAAAAATCAAAATATCGCTAAGAAAAATATCCCTATGTCCAACTGCAAAAGTTCTATGAAAAATTCAAACAATGTAAAAGACAAATTTTCGTCAGTTATCAAAAATGGCCAGGTTGAAATTCCAGGAGAATACGATTCAATAGATCGTGGATTGTTCAGACAGTAGCTTCAGCGGGGAAGAGCCAAATAAATTGTACTCGTGAGTGGAATAATGTCTTGGTCAGTCAATTATTATAAAAACGATAAGGAGACGCGTTCAACTATCTTATGGGATTATAGTTGGTTCTCAGACTGATGTACCTTGAACAAGAGCAGTGAATTCAGGAAATGACTAACATTGCAGGATTAAATAAAGACTAAGTTATCAGCGCTCAACTCAATAATTTCATATTTTGCAACTTCTCTACAGACAATGACTGGCAACGCTTATGCCTTCACTTCCTCAAAAGAAAGAGGAAGTTTTTTTTTGTTAGAACTTGAGAGAATCTGATTAATTTGAAAGATAAGCTTTTTTCACTCCATCCTTGCCCAAGATAATGACTGTCGCTTTCATTGCCATAACAGAGAGGTGACAACAAAGTTAATATGAAACAAAGCAATGAAGACAGGATTTTAACCAAGTGAATTCAATTTTTATTTTATTCTAAATCAGTGTTGAAAATAGTCAGCCTTTTGGCTCAAGCAAAGTGAACAGTAGTTGTGTGTGATACCTTCTATGAAGCTTTACGACAAATTTTTTTTTTCATGGCAAATAAAATTGAAACATAACGAAGGATACTGCCGATTTTGACTTGGGTACAGTATGTGTACACTAAGGGCAAGAAGATAACACTAGTAGAATTCGACCACTCCTACTGATGCACCATATCTGACCTTAAGAATGACACATGCAGTGATGAACTCAACATGGTGAAAAAGTCCAGTAAAAGCAGGTAACATGCCATACAGGTGTACATGTGCTCCTTTTGTCCAATCAGATCAAGAAATAAAGAGGCTGGATTATGAGCCTTCAAGAAGAACAGATGTACATTTTGGAAAACTGCTGTGCATGTGTAATACAATGCTTTGATAGAGCTTTGATGTTGGCAACTGTGGTCAAAAGAACATACTTGGGGCTTTAGACTATGTTCTAAGCAAGACTTACACATTCTAAGGGTAACTGTGACTGACTACACAGATACCATGTCGAAGGTGCTCTACAGTTGCCATACCAGATAACTGATCATCTTCCACATGAGTTTTGGGTTTTGTTTAACAGCATATCAACTTCTGTGGGTTATTTAATGCCAAAAAGGTAGTGTTTTAAGGTATTTTTTTAATGTTCAGTCATAGTAAGAAGGCTGATTTAGTAAGATTTTGATTAAATGTTTTTTTTATTTTAGAAACTGAAAATGTCTTCTAATTTTGTATTCAAAAATGTATTGCTGGCAATTTTTTTTTCCTTCAAAAATGTGTTATGGTAATATTTTTTTTTCTTCAGAAATGTATTATTGGTAATATTTTTCATTCAAAAATGTATATTTTTCTATAAAAGTCTATTTTTATACTTTTATAGTGTTTTGACCAGTTTGGAGGGGGGTAACTATTTGCCCATAGCTGGGACCCTGACAGGTGCTACCACTCTGGGTCAGGGTAGACCTGGGAACAACAGCAATGAAGAGGTGGTTCCAAGCTCCTTACAACCTCCCAATTAGAGGCCTTGCTGCCAGATACAGTTTATGGTGATACCCAGGACCAGCCACACGAGAAGCCCGAGAATGTTGCTCCACATCAAATGTTAGGACAAAGTTCCAGACATGTAGGTACTCAAGCAAGCCCTGATGGAGAGCATCCACAGCACCCACACATTCATGCACTCTCATCTTTGATGGCCAGCCATGTACACCTCATGGAAGACACTGCTTCCCAAAGCATCTCTTCTAAGGAGAGCTCAAAGAAGAGAAGCAATCTCATGAGGGACAGAAAAAGCACTTCGGGAACACCCACAAGATTTATCTGAAACACTGCAGCATCCCCACTACCTCCCAGGACAAAGCTGCATAAGAACACCCTGCCAGGTGAGCCTCAGTCAAAACAGACATAGCTGACTTCAAAGCACAACACATCCAAGAACTGCAGCAAAAGCGTCAACACTGAAAAGATAGATCAAGTTCCACTTCCCGGCCAAACATTCTATGCCCACACAACAGCAGAAAATTCAGAGCAAAGACTGGCCTAATTAGGCATCTCTGCAACCATATCTAGTAGTAACGTAACACTATTCAGTGCTGAAGGGTTAAGAGATGGATAGAAAGACATACTGATCAATTGAATGAAGATTTTTTTTTTTTAGAAAAAGTGAAATCTCTAAAACCTAAAGAAATTTCTCACAGACCAAAACAAACTGTTGGAAAAGTCTGAGTTGGACAGCTGATTAATGATCCTGTCTTCTCGTTATCAAATGATAAAAAATTAGTTAATTACCAGCTGAGCAGACAATGAATGGAATTGCACTGTAGACAGGTTTAGAGTATAAGGATTTCTCGTGAATTAAGAAATTAATAACCCTGGCAAAAATTGAGGAAATCATCTGGCAAATATCTAAATAAGAAACAAAATTTTCCTTGCGAAGAAGAAATCTATATAAATGAAACTGTACTCGTCCGTTTGCTGCTAACCACTAATCTAGAAAATGGCTGTGTAACCTGCAATTGCCCTGCTTAAGATTGTCTTGTAATATTGCATGTTTAAATTGTTAGTGTTTGAATAAAACAGACAGAACCAAAAGTGGAGAAGGAATATTTCCTAGTTGTCTGAAGAGACTTTTTAACAGAGGACTTTTTGTTGTTTTTGCATGCTTAGATTGTTAGTGCTTGAATAAAATATAGGTAGAACCAGGAGTGAAAAAGGAACTTTTTCCAGAAACTTTTTTTGTAAAGAACTTTCTGCTGGAAAAAAAAAAAAAGAAAATATACATAAATAAGAGAACTTTGTGAGATTGCGTGTGACGATTTGATGATGGTGCATGCCAATTAGGGGTTTTTGATTTTTTTTGTGTCCTTTTTACGATAAGGCCCTTCAGAAAAGCGGTTTTATTAATAAGTTAACGTATGATAAGCCTGCTATAAACCCACAATCATCAAAAACTAAAAACACCCAAAAATGTAGAAAAAGGAAGATAATTTGGTTTAACCCTCCTTATTGTAAGCTAACTAATATAAATATTGGTAAGTATTTTCTCAGATTAATCGATAAACATTTTAATAATAATAACAATCCCTTAAATAAAATTTTTAATAGGTTCACCCTAAAAATCAGTTATTCTTGCACCTCAAATATAGATGATATAATTAATTCCCATAATAGACAAATTTTAATGAACCTAAATAATACCAACGTTAAATCCGGAATTGTCGATAAATGTAATTGTAATTCTGTGGATGCCTGCCCGGTGCAAGGCAAATGTAAATCCACCCATGTAATTTATGAAGCCCGTATTTCTCCATCTAACAACAAAGACAATTACCGGACTTATATTGGCATGTCCGCAGGCCCTTTCAAACAGAGGCTTTATAATCACAAGTACTCGTTTTCGAACCCTAAACAAAGATTCCAGACGGCACTATCACGTAGATTCTGGAAAATGAAGGAGGAAGGGCAGGACCCTATAATCAGCTGGAAATTAATAGGCTCAGCTTGTACTCCTAAAAATTTTCGTGATAGGTGTCGTCTATGTTTATTGGAGAAGATTCTGATTTTGAAGTATCCTCATCAGGACTTACTTTTGAATCTTAGGAAGGAATTTAATAATTGCCGTCATAGGGCGGATTTTAAAATTTAATTTTAAATTTTTCTATAATTTTTTTAAATTTTAATTTTTTAATTTTTAATTTTTCTTTTTATAATTTTTATGTATCTGTGTATGTTTGTGTGTGGATGTGCATTTTTGTATATATGTGTGTGTATATATATATATATATATATATATATATATATTTATGTATGTGTGCATATATGTATTTTTGGAAAAAATTTTTTTAGCTATTTAAATGCCCCTTTTCATAATATTAATTTTTTTTTTTATATGTATGTGAGTGCATATGTAATATGTGTGTGTGTGTGTGTGTGTGTGTGTGTATGTATATGTGTGCATGTATGTGTACACATATATATTGTATGTATATAAATTTTTTGTATATAGGTGTGTACACATATATATATATGTGTGTGTGTGTGTGTGTATGTATATATGTATTCTTAATCGTAGAATTGTGTGTGTGTGTGTGTATGTATGTATTTCTACATGTATGTATAATTGTTAAAGGATTTTTTTTTTTTACCTAGTGTTGTCTTTATTTAGTTTAATTCAAATGACCTAATTTTTTTTTAAATAATTTTATTTTAAATCCTATATCTTTTTATTCCCTTTTATAAATAATTATGCCTTTTTAAGTAAAGGCCTTTTTCTAATACTTCAACGTTTTGTTGTTTTTGAATGTGTCCAGCGTCTCTAATATTTTTAAAAATTTTTCTTTCTTTTCTCCTCCCTTCCTTCCTTTATCTCTCTTACCTCCCACCTTTTTTCCGTGTTGCTTAACCATACGTCGATTTAACACGGCTGTCTGTTAATTTTTAGTTACAATTCTCTTTCCTTTTTTTTGCGAACCCAGACGATGTCAATTTTTTCTTTTCTTGTTTATTTGATTTTATTTTATCTTTTTCTTTAGTTTTCTTTTTTATTTTATTTTTTAATTTCTTTGCAAATCTATTTAAAAAGGAAAAGTAGACTAATTTTTCTCCAGTTTCTAAAAGGATTTTTCTGTTGCTGAGGTGATGTGTTATCCCCCGTGGGGATCTTCATATCGAAATGGCCATTCAACATCTTTGAATTAATCCTTTTTTTAATATATATATTTGCTCTGTAATATTTTATTACATGGAGCTCTCTTCCTGTATCATTTTTTAATATTAAAATAAAATTTTTAATATTAATTAGGATCGGATTTTTGGAATTTACCTTCCTGCTTTTTTCCCTTGGAGTGAAGTATCTGAATTAAAAAAAAATATATATATATGAAGACTTTTCTGCAACTTATCCAGGTATCTTCGAAATCATTTTGTTATTTTGGTGCCATATTCTATTTGATCAACACACATGTATGTGTGTGTTTGGTCTGGTTTGAAGTGGTAGAGAAATGTCTACCGGGTTTTCAACATGTCTTTGCCGAGGTCAAAATTCACAGCGTAGGCAGCGAAGTTCACTGTTGTAAGAGATGACTCGAAAACCAGCTACTGTGACAAGACCATCACAACTAGCTACCCGAGAGCTTCGTCATAACTGGTGCTGTATCGACAGCATCAACCCTGACTCAGGTTCCGAACCTCATCGCAATTGGCTTCCGGACAGGGGTTAGGACCCAAGACCAGCCAACCAGGCAAACGTGATTTACTGCACCAATTGTTTTGAAATTTTACTATAGCATTTTAATCGAATACGAGCGTGTTTTTATATACCTAACATTAAAAAATATTACAAATATTACAAATATTACAATATTAAAAAAAATATATTTTGCAAAGTCAATTAGAGCTGATGAGAGCCGAACCAAAAAAACTTTCATTTTCAATACGTTCAAATGTCTAACTTTGTTATTTCATAGAAAACTCCACATTGAAGGTAAATGAAATTGTTTTGAAAATCCAACAGCATGGGATTCAGGGCTAGACATCAGTCCAGTACCCAAATACGGAACGACTGTAAAAGAAGCGGAACAAACCTAGAAAATGCATGTGTTTAGAAACACAAGACGATCTAGTTATGACAGAAGTATCAGACAGAGCTTTCGATCACCAAAGTGCAAGGAAGATGAACTCGACAAGCAAAGTATAGGCAACACTAACAGGTTACGAACAGACATTAGGATGTATGACAGTCTCTAATAGAACTGTCATAAATAAAGTTTTATACACAAACAAGGATGCACCTGAAATGGTACTCATACACGTGGCACCCATACTAAGGCCAAATAACACAACTGGCATACTGTACTTTTCGTTCGAGATTACTTACACGGTAGAAATCGAATGCTACTACGAATCTTTGCTGCACCCCCAAAAGGTGCCGCTAACAAACCATGCCTGTTTGCTAGCAGCAACTGACACAAACTTCAATTACTAATTAAACTGCATAGTACCGCCCAACAGACACTTCCACGGCCAATCAGCAAAAGGGATGATGCACAATCACTCCACCCACATTATTCTGGAAGAGGGCAGTATCATTCTAGGATTCTAACATGGTAAATTCATAAACAAATAAACTGCAATCCAATAAAACTATAAAATTTGGTGAGATAAACAAGATATCAATTACACATTCTGCAATGTCAGCATCAAAAAATGTTATAAATTTAGTGCAAGAAAAATTTAATCAGTCACACAGCGACCAGTGTGCACACAACATAGAAAACACCAGGACGCAACAAGAATATCAGAAAGAATTCAACAATTGCATCTTGACAGACAAAATTAACGGCAGAGAAATTACACCTTATACATGGATATTCAGATGTTTACTACCGAACGAATTTCAAATCAACAAATTAGAAGACACAATTCAACCAGCTACAACAGCAATTACATTAAAAAATAACGACATACACAAATAACTTAGGAACATATTGGAAAACAAACCACACATTATAATATACCACAAAGCAGGTGAAAGCTCACTCAAAAATTGCGCGGACATAGACCACTTTCACATGATAACATGGCATTACACACACCCTACCAGTGAGCATAGTTTCATTCTACTAAAAAACTATTAACGAAAGACAAATTCATCCATACACAGTCACTTGCCCAAAGGTATACAATCGTTACGAACTTTGTCTATACTTGGAAAAAGAGCCAAACAAACATATCACAGTAGCTGCAGGGAATCTAAAGACAGACGGACAACATAAAATGCTGAGGAAACTAACAAACAAGACTCCGGAAGAGCCAATAGAATCTGATGAAGACACTGACTTCAATCAAAAAGGCAAAACACTGTGTGGTAAAAAATGACTTTATCAAATGCATCATGAAAAATGCAACTCTACAGACATAGGTGATCTAATGATATATTGCAAGAATACAACAAACAAAATAATACACGACAGTTGGGACAACATATTCAGGAATACACCAAACCTGCAAAATATCATAACAGCTGCAGCGACAGACGACAATATTGAAATAAAAAATAACACTGATATGGGAACAGATAGATCAAAAAAAAAAAAAAAAAAAAGTATTTCAACCAAAACAAACAGATTTTGGGATATCCAAACAAGTCTTATTATATATGAAGAATGGTGCAATCACCATAACATCAACGCTGAAGACTTTGGACGTAAAACATTCGAAATTTGCCACAAAATACATCCAAAAATAAACAGTCTGCACATTACTGGAGTGTCAAACAGTGGGAAGTTGTACATATTACGCAGCATGAGGAACAGTCTCATGAACTGTGGCCATATGAGGTGTCAAGCGGCAGACAATTTTACATAAAACATTGATATATACACCACAGAACATTGAAGAAGGAAAATGCATCTTAGAAGGAACAGAGACGTATGTCAATGTTAAGCACCAAAATGAGACTTCTAAAAAGAACACCTTCACTGTCAACATCAAACGACAACCCATGGAGATGTTTTGGGGCCAAAATGATGAAAAACCTACTGTACATTTTTACAACCAGAAGACCCACAGTGGGGAGCAATAGAACTAAACTCCGTCATGTGATTAACAATATGGCATCAGCACATAAACGACTACCCAGAGAATAACTACATAACACATTACATCGGAGAGAAAGAACAACCTAGACAATCTACTTCCTTCTACTACACGGAACCAGACACGTACTCACCAAAGAGAAAAATCAAACACAACAAATGCAGAAGGAACCCAGAAAAGGAATTATCAGAAGGTCAAACAATCTACACATCAACTGAATGTCAATTGGATCTGGAACAAAACGGGTAATACTGTTAACCCACACTTGCCCAGCAGCAGACTGTTGGAAGCCACAACCAATACAATACACACCCTAAAACACTAATGATTATACTTACCATACACAAAAATCACCGACACACCCAAATACACTCACATACTCATCAACTCATTCACCTTCTTACCTTCTTTCATTATTATATCAGACGAGGAGGAGGATTTGAAACCTAAAAAAAGTTAACGAACTATTATGGATCACTGAGAGAATACACAGGACAGTTAAAAATTAATGAACCCATGTACTGCTTTGAGTAACGCGCAACCACGATATTTCTTTCTTATCAAATGCAATTTGACATATACTACTACTACTATATACTATTATTAATACTTTATAACTACTACAACATATATCCATTATTGTATCATTGTTTAATAAACACTATATAATTCAAATAATTGTTATTTTTATTAGCATGGAGTATGCAAGAAACCATGAAAATAAAAAAAAATACCTTTGACTGTGAAGAAAAATATTTTCTGCACGGACGTGCGTCAATTCAAAATGGCGGACAAACAATAAACTTATCAAAGTCAAAGGTAAAATTAAAATGGGCACCTCAATGACCTTTGAACAGCTACAGGCACACATATTATAGTCTATTCAAAAACTGCATACTAAAAGAACACAGACATAGAGGAAGACCCTCCTTCCATAAATGCGAACATTCGCAGTTATGGAAGGAGGGCCTTCCTCTATGATCGCGTTCTTTTAGTACACAGCTGAAGCAAAAAAAAAAAAAAACTTTCATTTTCAATATGGGCACCTCTAAAGACAACTTTGTTATTTCATAGAAAACATAGGAAAACGCCACATTTAAGGTAAATGAAATTATATATTCTAGAATTTCTGCAAGCAAATACGAAACTTATAAAAACATGATCTATATAAATATAGGTACCTCCATTACATCACAAAAATCCAGCATAGTATGATTTAAAAAGGTTCAAAACTTAAAATAAACTTTTTCTATCAAAATGTTTATAATATTATTAAGAGGAAAGATCAAAGTAACTTATTTATTTTATAAAATTTTTTAATCCCTTTTAACATGTTCGAAGTTTTGGCAGAAAATTTTGTTTTGATTTGAGTTAGCATTGCAGAAAATCTTACAACTGTTTACAATCAATTACGTAATTTTTTACGTAACTCACTTTTTCGGTGACAAACACATTAATTTGGAAATTCTCACAAAAATCAAATAGTTGTCAGATTTTAATGAAACTTTCAGTACTCATTCACAAACGAACAAAATTATTTTTGAAATTTGTATTTTTTAAAAATATTGATGAAAAAAAAAAATTTTTTTTTAACTCTGTTACCCCCTCCACGCAAATTCATGAAATTTTAATAAATTTTAATTTTCTGCAATTTACTTTTTTATTAGTTAAACGCAGAATTCATTGGGGAAATATAAATCTATTTTTTTTATTTAAAATTATTTGGCACTATCCGAAAATCTGCTCCGAAGAGAAATATAAAAAATGCAATAAAACTTTGATATAATTTAATTTGATAAGCTTTTAATTGCTGGAATAAATAATAAAAATTAAGGACATAGTCTGAAGAAAAAAAATTTTTTCAATTACTAATAAAATTTTAAAAGAATTGTTTTCATTTTTTTTATTATAATAATTCATAAAGTTTTAAAAATCTTTTAAAAGAACTGTAATATTTTTTATTAGTTAAAAATTGACAATTATACTGCCTATCAAAAAAAAAAAAAAAAAAAATGATAAAAATTTTTCTCCCCGTATATTTAAAAAAAAAAAAATTTATTTGTACAAATAATTTCAAATTTATAGTCTGATGCTCCATATGGATCAAATTGATTTTATAAGTTAAGTGTTCTGGGTTATTCCCCCTTACATAGCAAAACATAGAAGAGCGCAATTTCATTCTTACGATATTTTATTCTCTACGTTTCTAAAATGTAACAGCCTTTAAAGTCTCATGTCAAAAGAGGTGCCCCGTTATTAAGTATTGTAAAATCTCAGGCTGAGAAATCATTTCTAAGTTTTCCTTATTGCATCACTGGTATAAATAGAGAGCTTCTTCCCCACAAACATCAAATGCCGCCAATTTACTGCAGTGTCAAGAAGTCGGACCGCACATCAGCAGAAAAGGAGTCCTGTGCCAAATACGCCAATCTAGTTCTGTATAAAGGCGAATATATTCCTAAAGAAATCTACAACGACCTCGCCTTCATACAATCACTAAAATGCCAAAAAATTGGTCCTAACGGAATAGAGACAGGATTCGATGACACAGACGAAGAAGAAGATTTCGAGAAACAATTACCTAAACCCGACTGTAATATAGCAATCTGGCCCCACCCGAGGAAGGTTGATGCAATCGATGGTGTTTCCCGTCGGTGAAGGGGTCGGCGAACGACAAGACAGGTGTTTGAGAAATACATCCTGTCGGGGCCTGGAGCGGATGTCGCAGGGTTATGAGTCAGGCTCGTTTGACCTTATTTCCGACAGCGGCGGAAATGACTACGGAGGCAAACAGAACAGGTGTCTCTTGGAATTATGTGGGCGTTGCGTGGGCGAGGCAAAACCGGAAGGAAAAGTCCCGGTTCTAGAAGACTATAAAAAGACCTCGACACACGGATTCGCCAGCGAGAACGGCCAGTGGAAGCAGAGAGACACCACAGGCAAGACTACACTCCCGTCGACCCATTCTATGTGCGCTCTCACTCTTCCATTCTCTGTTCCACACGGGTTCGTCGTCAGGAATAAAGATATAACCTTATATTTTTATATATGCGTGTTCTCGTTGTTTGTCGTCGTACGGCGATATATAACACTGACGTCCGTGAAACGGAGGAAGAGTTAGAAAATCAGCTCCCAAAACCGCCAAAGCAAACTGACTACACAGTACCGGGTTATGACTTTCTGGGCCCCGGTACTGACCTTGACAAAAAACGATTCCACGTTCCCAAATCTGAACTAGACGCAATCGCAAAAGAGCATGATCTAGAATACGAGAAACCACATGCCGAGGTTGACACACAAAAAATTTGAGCAGACAAAAAATTCATCGCTGGAGCTATCAAATCAGGGGAACTACTCGGAATCCCAGCTGCAATCGCTATCGAAGCTAAACACAGACTCGGTCTTGACGACAAATTTCGACCAAGCGATAAACAAATTACTAACAACAAAAGTAATCCCACTAGTCATATCGGCATACATAATTCTGATAGCGGCTACGATATGTCTTCAGAAACTGAAAGCGGTGTTTCAGGCGGTCCGACAGACACAGCACAGCTGTCGGGAGGCACAGGATCCCCTGCACTTATCATCGGTAATCCTCAACCACCAGTTACTGGAGACAACCCCATTCAAACCACCTTCAAAAGAACATTTAAAAACGGTGTCAAAGGAACGAATATGAACAAAGGTATCATCCACTTTACTCGAACCAAACAAAGAAACCTCAAGAAACGCCCACGACTAGGAGACTGGTTGCAGACAAAAGAACTAAGATTGGCAAATTTCCCCGCACTAGATATGGCAGAAGGGGTCGGAAAGAGCGACGATTACATACTACCGTATCACATGCTTGGCTGGATACAAAATACCCAACAAGAAGTCATGCTTTCGGGGGCAACACATTACAGAGTAGATTCGATCGGATTCAAGATGTACGACATCAAAATATACGAATGGGTCACTGTAAATGGAGAAGAAAGGTTCCTCAAAAACGACACTCTAGAGTTGGAGATATACGTCGATCCGGGAAACTACGTAGGTTTCGGCAATCTTACAAAAATAACGAAACTTCCAAACAAAGGCTGGACAGTGCCAAATCCAGACAATTTCGAAGACATCGAGTTACCTAAGTACGAGTACAAATACAACATGAACCATCACCATCTAAATGCGATCGGCTACGCATTAGGTTCTGAAGGTGCCGAGATTGACATCCCTTCCATCAAGCTACATGACTGGAGAGACCAGAACAAAAACAAGATACGTGTACGCACTGGAATGGAATTCAACCACGGTTGGATTAACCAGTACGAGCATCCACAAACCATAATAACAGGAAATATTGACGCTGCTGATTACATGGGAGGTGCGGACGGCCACGCATGGGAAAGGTTCGACATTACGATGCCCACACGGCACTTACACGGGAACGCGGTAAAACAATGCCTACATAGCAGAGCTACTGCGTTAAGCTACACGACCGATCCTTTCAAATTCCACACTGCCGAGTATGGAAATGCATAAACAAGCCACTTACAGTATCAGTTTACAAACATCTGTATCCACTTAAGATAAACGAATCCACGATAAAACAAAGACTTCCCGCCAAAAGTAACACGTGACCACAAATCATTCTAGCCTTTATATACAAATAGCATGCCCTCAACATACCAGTCAATCCCAGGAGAAGGTAAAGTAAACATGGCTGAGACAAATGTCAGGAGGCAAGATTTAGGCAGCGACTTCAACAAACAATTCTTCGATGAGAAAAATACAAACGGTCTAACAGCCTACACTTTCATATACAGGTTCCAACACCAGGACGATTTCACCTGGACCGAATTCAGGCCTTATCAGCACCCATCCATCACTTTGAAACACAGCGCCGAAGATTACAAGAAATATCTTCTTAAAATATTGTGCACCCATCCTTCAATTTGCATCTATCACGAACACTCATACGCCAACGCGAAAAACTGCTGCGATACTCCACATTTCCACATAATCATATGGGCTAAACAGCACCTGACAAGCAGCTATGCTTTCGGTAAACTTAAAGAATACATGAAACAGAACGATACACACAACCAATACGAAATGACCTGCCCAATGGTTTTCAAACCGGACAGTTTAATTGAGTATTTTAAAAAGGGAGTAGTTGACAGACAGCTACTCTGCACTAACAACTTAACCACTCACTCTCAGAAAATGTTTATGGAAAAATTAACCAACAAAGACTTTTCGGTAACTGTACAAGCAGACGAATTTTACCGTATAAACACTGCTTCTGACACAGTCAGACAAAATAAATTTGCATTTATAAAATCACTGATGAAAGCAGCAGGAGAAACCAACCAAGGCATGCTCATGAAGCATGTTTTTAAACAGATGGACCCAAAAATCAAAAAGGAATGGACAGTAACCTACAGATCGACACCAAACATCAAATCGATCATATCGGACGCTGCAGCAGAGATTAACAGCGAAAGTCGAATAACACCGATCTGGCAGCAAATCGTAGAAAAAAAACAAAAAAAAACACTTACTGGCCGAAATAGGCAGTACTTTCTGGGACATTAACACGTCCTTAGACATATACGACGAATAGTGCTCTTTTCATAATATTGACGCTAAACAATTTGGAAAAGACCTATTCAACGTATGCCACAAAATACTGCCTAAAATAAACAGCTTTCATTTACAAGGACCAACTACCAGTGGAAAATCCTACGTACTCAAATCAGTAATCGAAGGGCTACTAAACGCAGGCACTATCAGGACAGAAAAAGCGGATAGTTTCTGCTTCGGTTCATGTGCCGATAAATCCATCATATACACAGACGAGCTTTGGCTTAGCAAAGAGAACGTCGAACAGGCGAAATGCATTTTGGAAGGGACTAGCGTATTAGTTAATGTTAAACACCAAAACGAACGCTTAATTGAGAGAATTCCATCTCTATCTACCAGTAACTCCGACGTATGGAACGTGGTACCAAACGAAGAGGAGCCACTAAAACACAGGATGATCATATACCACACCAAATCAAAAATGGACATATTAAAGGAATGAGGTATATGCCGCTTAAATCCACTAATGTGGCTGACGATATGGAGGGAACACATCAATCACATGTTAAACAACACTTACATGAAATCACTCATTATAAACAGAAAATCCAAAAGATCTAGAACATACACTCATAGCGAGATAGACACAACCAGCCCGGTTAAAAGAGTAAAATACGACATAGAGAGAAACAATTCAGGCACATCTGTTTCCACAGAAATGTCTCCTTCTATGCCGTTAACATACCCTTCTTCACCGGAATTGATAGTAGAAACACAACCAGAAACAAATACAGTAACACCAAACTTTATACACTCACTGCTGAATGACCCATTCACTGAAGACGAATGCAGACTAGACGACGAACAGCCAGCACAAGCATGTATTACTCACGGTTCTTATACGTATCATCCTCTTTGTAAAATAAACACGCTTAAAATAAAAAAGTTCTTCAAATTAACAAACGTCTGTTATCATTCAGCATGCTTGCATGAAACCTTTGATTTTATTTCTAAGCCTGAGATTCATAAAACATTTGATTTTATTTCTAAGCCTTAGATTTTAAAAACTTTGAAATTCATTCAAAGGCTTTTATTTTTTTATTTATTTTTATATATATTTAAAAAAAAAAAAAAAAAAAAAAAATATATATATATATATATATATATAATTATTATTATTATTTACTATATATATTATAAAAAAAAAATCTAAGCCTTAGAAATAAATTCAAATGTTTTGCAGAGGAAAAACTTTTACTAGAAAAAAAAAGGTTTAATAGTAGGCACCTCTTGGCACCTGACATTCTATACGATTTACTATAGTATTTTATTCTATTCCAACCTTAGACTTTGAAAGAATTCCTTATACACTCTTTCTATGACGTCATAGAGAGTGTATAAGGAATTCTTTCAAAGAGTGTATAAGGAATTCTTTCAAAGAGTGTATAAGGAATCCTTTCAAAGAGTGTATAAGGAATCCTTTCAAAGAGTGATAAGGCCCATAAGGAATCCTTTCAAAGAGTGTATAAGGAATCCTTTCAAAGTTAATTCCTTCAACATTTAAAGTAAGTATTTTTTTTTTCAATTCCTCAATTTTTTAATTCATTGTGACCATAGGTGCATTTGTGATAATTAAAAAAACAAAAAATTTAAAAAGTGTATTGTACAGCACAAGAAAATGTGAAAAAAATTTATATAAGTGCTGAAATTATGATCAATTTTTAATTTTACTATGTAGTTAAAAAAAAAAATTGAAATTTTAGCACGATTGATCGCCATACATTGCGTTCTTGACAACATCCAGTAGTAGTCAATCTGTCATTGCCTCCATGACTGACATAAAAACAGGGCTACTGTAATTAAATTTTTTAAATTTAAATTTAAATATTTTAAATATTTTTTTTATTGTGAATTTCTGGCAGTAAGCAATTATTAATTGATTGAAAACAGATAAAGGTAAATTTTAATTTTAAAATTTGACTTAAATAACGTGTCAGGGAGGTATATTTTATTTTTGTAAGATTTTTAAAAACAGAAATTTGGCTACTGTTTACGTAATGTGTCAATCAATCAAAAATGGCGGTATATTTAAAAAATTTGTAAAATTTCAAAATTTTAGATTTCAATCAATATAATTTCAGTTAAAAATAAACCAGTATGTTTTACTTACTAGAATTATTGAATTTAATAGCTTGGCTTTCAATTAAAGCTAATTTTAATGATTGAAGATGACTTATTTTTAAAATTAAAATTTAAATTTAGGTATTGAAAATGGACGGAGGTACCTATATAAATAATTATAAATGATTCTCAAATTTAGTGCACAATTCTCATTTCGTTGTTTTAGTAAATAACTTCACTTTTTTTTTTTTTAACGTTAAAAGACTAACGATTGTGCTCTCTTCATATACAGGCAGTCCACATCATTTGCATGAATACACCCAAGATGCATTTGCATATGTTTGTCACTATGGGCGTCCTGACCTATTCATTACATTCACATGCAACCCAGCTTGGGACGATATGCAACAGCTCTTAATTTCAGGGCAATCAGCGGTGGATAGGCATAACATCACAGCACGTGTTTTCAGACAGAAGCTGAAATCATTGATAAATTTCATGGTAAAACAAAGTGTTTGGTCTGTGTGCTGCTGAACGTTTTCAGTGGAATGACAAAAGAGAGGATTGCCACACTCACACATACTAATCCAGTTCTATAACAAATCACATCAAACAAAATCGACGATGTAATATGTACTGATGCCAATGTTGATAAAAATTTGCATGAAATTGTGATGAAACATGACACATGGACCTTGTAGTATACTGCATCCAAATTCACTATGCATGATAGGCAGAAAATGTTTTAAGCCAGTGATTTCCAATGTGGGGCGTATGCCCCATAGGGGAGCAATTCGATTCTTAGGTATTTTGCTACTTGAGACTAAAGCTGACTAAATTAGTTCCTAATATAAAATCTCTTTGCAGCAGACATGAAGCCCAAGGGTCTCACTAACTTTATTGTATTTATCTGAAATGAGCTGAATGATATTTTGCAATTGATATCTTTTCTTTACTGTACAATTTAATTAAAAAATACTAATCAAAGTATTACAGAAAAAAGCTTCCTTTGAAATTAGTTTTTGTTTATAAATTTAAATATTTCAATTCTCTATTATATGCCTTGAAACTTTATTTGATTGTTTCATATAAACATAAAAATAATATAAAACAATCCCTAATATTTTATTTTTTGGTAATTTCTTGCTCAGAACTTTGTCTTATTTTTTGTTTTTCATGAATGCCATGTTTTTAAGTTTGTTTAAGCCACCTTAAGGCTTTAAGGCAGTTTGAGTCTAAAACAAACTTTAAATTTTAAGTTTAAAATAAAAGCTTAAATCAAAATATTGGTGTTTTAAGCATCAACTAAAACAGAGTTCACTTTTTACATAAGAATTTATATATCAACATATGGGGGGGGGGTCATCAGGATTCTAGAGGGGATTAGGTGGGGCATGGCCAAAAAAGAGATATGCTAGTGAATTTTGTTCAACCTCAGTTAGCAAACATGCCAGGGTATTGGTGGCAACAAGATGGAGGAATTGCACATACAGCTAGAGCCACAATGTAGTTGTTAACTGCGATGTTTCAGGATCAAAAGATCTCTCGAAATTCCGATTTTCACCTGAAGTTCACCTGATTTG